>PVHY01005561.1:66460-82121 GCA_004024945.1 Uropsilus gracilis
AGAAATCTCCCTTACTCCATGTACAAAAATAAACTCAAAATGGATAAGAGACTTAGAGGTCAGACCTGAAACCATAGCATACATTGAGGAAAACTTGGGCAAAACTCTCCATGAACTACAGTTCAGAAATCCCTTTCTGGAAACATCTACAGATGGCAAAAAAATGAAGGAAAACATAAACAGATGGGACTATATCAAATTAAAAAGCTTCTGGAGAGCAAAAGAGACAACAGAAAAAACTAAGAGATGCCCAACTGAATGGGAAAATATCTTTGCCCTCCACATGAGTGACAAGGGTTTAATAATGATGATCCACAAGGAACTAACACAACTAAACAAAAGCAAAACAAAAAGCCCAATCAAAAAATGGGGAGAAGAACTAAAAAGACACTTTTCCAAAGAGGAAATACAAATGGCCAACAGGCACATGAAAAACTGCTCAACTTCGCTAGTATAAGAGAAATGCAAATCAAAACAACAATGAGATACCACCTTACACTAGCAAGAATGGCCCACATCCAAAGAACAGACAACCAGAGTTGCTGGCGAGGATGTGGAGAGAAAGGAACACTACTACACTGCTGGTGGGAATGTAAATTAGTCCAACCACTATGGAAAGCTGTATGGAGGACCCTCAAGTTAATGAAAATGGAATTACCATTTGACCCAGCAATTGCTCTCTTGGGAATCTACCCAAAAGAAACCTATATGTGGGTAAAAAGGGACACCTATGCTCGGATGTTTACTGCAGCACAATTTATAATTGCAAGGACATGGAAGCAACCTAAATGCCCCCAAACAGATGAGTGGATGAAAAAAATGTGGTACATATGCACAATGGAATATTACTCATCAATTAAAAATGGCAAATTTGACGATTTTATAACAACATGGATGTACTTAGAAGGAATCATATTAGCAGAAATAAGTCAAGAAGAAAAAGACAAACCAAATGACTTCACTAACATATGGGATACAGTGAAAAAATAAACAAAAAACTTGGGGAAAAGTTAAAACAAGCTAAGCATCAAACTGAAGAGCACAACTTTGAGCAGCAGGGAAAGGGGGGTAGGGTGGAGGGGAGGGGGGGGCAAGCCCTGGGGATTACAATGTTGTGAAATTTATATATAAATTTAAAAAAAATAAAAGGTAATCACATTAAAAAAAAGTATCATTTAAATAACCTCTTACTCCATCTGGTGGCAGCAATACTAATTTTGAATTATAAAGAACAACTAAGGTGATTATAATATTTATTTATATATGTCTTTTAGAGACTTAAAATGCTTAATAATTATCAAAGCTTCATTCCCAGGTTTTTTTGAAGTGCTGATATTTACTTGTACTATTTAAATGGTAAAACCAGTTACATAGTAAATATACTAAAATAACTTAAAAATTAATGTACTGAGTTTCTTGCTTTTTAAGAAATATTATGAGTGATTAATAATTTTTTGAAATTTAAATATCCTTGAATCTTCATTTTTAAACTCATTCAACTATTAAATAAACAAAAGATTTTGCACACATAATGAATGTCTTCTTTGACTATTTATACATGAATATTTACTAAAGTTTACAAATGATTTTGATACTGGCTTGTTCATGAAAGACAATCAAATGAGGAAATGAAAATAAGGAAATATAAGATACATAAAAGCATGTAGTACAGTGTGTTGAATGCTTGGCAATTCAGTAGGAAACAATGTTTCAGGTCACAGAGTTAAAGTTACTTGTTTAAGTGCTTTCCCTATCTTCTCTAGCACCTCTTAAACCTTTAATAAGTTATCAACTGCTTCCTACCTCAGTGTTCTTCTTCATAAAGTACATAATAATGAATTTAATAACAGGGTGTTGGTGAAGATTAAAATGTGTAGTATGTGCTCCATGTACTTCAGGTTAGTCAAGTAAGGAGAATAGAGACTATGCTCTGTACTACAGTCCTGCTGTATTATCCCTTGGAACTAGTGCTGATTTCAGTAAGTACACAGTAAAAACAGCGGAGTCTCAGATTTGGCGATCTGGAGAGGAGGGATATCAATGATATTACAAATATGGACTAGCCCCCCTCTCCTCTGAGTACATTCCTACCAGAGGCTGGAAGTCTCTGACCTTTCCCCCAACCTGCTGAATCAACAACTGCCCAAAACTCAGTAACTGTAGAAGTCTGAAAAGAAAAAAAAATCAAAGTTTTAGTTTCAACTGTGGGAAGAGTAAAAGTAATTCAACTCTCTAAGCTGGTGTAATAGATATTTTTTTAAGTAGGGCAATATAAAGCAGCAAAATGGGCATACAATAAAATATAACACATTGTGCCTGGAACCTTGTGGAACATTATATCACAAGGTAAGAACAATTCTCTACAATCCAATCACACACATGAAATATTTTATTTACCTTTTACACTGAGATAAAAATTGTATCATAATAATAAAACCCAACAAGTAGAAAGGTAAGTCAATATGATATAAGAGAACTCAGTAATGAAGGAGCATCCAATGTGTAAAGTAACTCTTAACAAACCTAAAAACAGATATTGACAGCAACACAATAGTAGTAGGGGACTCTAGTACTGCACTAACATCAATGTGCAGATCAGTCATATAGTAATCAGTAAGGAAACTACAGTCTTAAATAAGGAACTTGAACAGATAATGCTTAAAAAGCATTTATTTGTCACTCAACCCCCAAATCTGGATACACATTTATAATCAGTATATATCTGAGTAAATATATATATATATACCCAGTATATATATATATATATATATAATCTTCAAATATATATTTACATATATGTGAGGAAGGGGGTGTGTAGGGGGTATGTGTAGGAATGATAGAATGCTACTCAGCTAGAAAAGAAAAGAGAAGAAAATCTTGCCATTTGGAACAATAAAATGAAACTAGAAAAAATTATGCTAAGTGAAATAAGTCAGTTTGAAAAGGACAAATATGGATCATTTTCTTGTATATGAAACATAAAGAAACAAAACATAAGAACAGACAAAACTAAACCAAAAAAAAATTCTAGAAATCTAATTGAGACTACTATTAGGTTAGGGAGGAGAACCAGTGGACATGGTGAAGGACTATAGGTAGATAATTTGTTGTTGTGTGTTTTATAGTAGAAGTGATATAGGCTATAGCCCTAAGTCATACACAGTGTTCTAAACCAATGTTATATCAATTTGAAAAAAAAATGACTGTGATTGTGGAGAGGTCACAAACTAAGAGCTGATTCTAAAAGAAACCCAGTATGAAGCAAAGTCCTTGATTACTCTATTCTGGGTGTTAGCACTATGAAGTGACTGAGATAATAAAAGCTGTACAAACTGTTGAGGAGATTTAGTTTTGTTTTCTTTGTAATAAATATGCAAACAGAGAAATGCTTGCCTGCAAGTAAATGAGCAGTTAGGCACAAGAACAAATGAACCAACAATGCAGAAGGCAAACACTATGGCTCACCAGTGAGATAAATATGGGAAATAAGCTAAAGGACATAACTCTATAAGACAGATATAACAAAAACAGAGAGCAAATGCAAATCACATATAAATAATAGAGGCAGTTCAGATCAGTCCAAGATTCTCCTATTATCATTGTCTAAACAATCTCAGACATTGACTCCGCTCTCTGAATTCAGAGATTTTTTTATTTTTGCTTATTTCTCAGTATATCAGTTTATTTAAAACTAGTTTCTGAATCTTTCTCTGTCAAACATTACCCTATTCCCTCTTTCCCATCCCAGGGAATGCCACCACTATTGAGGGAGTAAATTACAAGTACAGTATTACTTTCACATTTGTTTAGTTTTCATTTTATATGCCAGTCCATCAGACATCAAATATCCTGTCAAGTTTGAACCTCTAATGGATTCATGTTCTCCATATCCACCTTCCTCATCCCTTCTTTGCATTATCTTTGTATTCTCCATTCATTCAATTTTTCCTTTGATGTTTTCTCCAGAGATATTGTCTCAATTTAATTTTATTATTTCAAACTCAGTCTTTTCTGTCAGAAACCCATTGATCACTTTCTTTGATACAAGAGACAAAAAAACCCCACTCAATTATACTTACAAGTACCATCATGAATGCATTGGTTATCTGCACAACATCATCACTGACTTCTCTACCCTCCCTTTTATACTCTAGTTATATCCTCTGTCACAGATGAGACATGGAACCCTGAAACATGGACCTATGGTCCCTTTTGGGAACACAATCACTTTTCTCTATCAACATAGAATTGCATTACCACAATGGATGGGGTGGTAACTGGTGCTATGGGAGTGAAAGAGGTGCCCTGGACAACTTGTATAGAAAAGCACACTTCCTTTATGTATAACCAAGGAAAGGTTTTGATTAAAAAAAAAAAAAAAAAAGAGCTGGGCATGGTGGTGCATGCCTGTAAGCAGCAGCCTAGAAAGCCATAGCAGGGGCCAGGGATCGCGGTTCAAGTCCCTCCAGGGGCATGTAACGAGACCTAGTCCCAAAGAAATAGTTGGGCATGGTGGCACGTGCCTGTAATCCCAGCTACCTGGGAAGCTGAGGCTGGGGATTGCTTGAGTCTGTGGCACCCCGGGCAATGTGAGCATGGGGTTCTACAGGCAAAAATAGCAAGAACTTGTCTCAAAAAAAAGATTTAGGAATAGAAAGTATCAATTTATTTTCATGTCTATTTGCTTTGATTTATTATTCTCTTGATATCAGAAAAACTGGTGTTGAAATGCCTTGAAATAAATTTTGTTTATAGCTCTCTGATTCAGGAAGTCAAAAAATCTTGATAAATTTTAGAAGTATTTGAAACAGCCTTTGCGATATGTGCTTTCAGATCATAGGCATATGGTGAGATAGTTCTTGTCTTCCAAAAGCAGTGATAGAAAAATGGGAAATTTCGAATATAATTTGGACAGTTTGAACCATTTTAGCATTAATTAATCCATTCTGTTTTAATGACTATTTTATTCTCTTGATAGCATACTTTGTCCATGGACTTTCATATGTATCTATTTCAGAACTTTCTAGATTTTTTTTATCTTGCATATCATCTATTAATGTTAATGACTGGAAATGTGATTATAGTTATTTTAATTCCATAAGCCAAAATCATTTTATTTAATTATTCTGTAATTAAGATAGTTAAATCAAGTTCTAGGAAATATATTTGGTATATACATTGTATGAATTTAAGGTGAAAAGCATATTATTTTGATACATTTATATATTGTAATATATTATGATTGCCAATGTAGCAATAACTAGCCCTTATCTCATGTAACATTAATTATCATTTCTTTTTAGTTGTTGAAAAATTTAAGTTCTAAACTCTTAGTAAGTTTGTTATGATTGTAGTGTACTATCATTGTCCATAGTATAAGCTATTTTCTTGTTATATTGTGTTGCTTAGGAAATTGGATCTAACAAAACTGGTTGTAAACCAACTAGGTAATGTGAACATATTTTAGTATTAATTGATTAGAATGTTTCCCAGAAAATGGACATATTTCTATATCAATCTTAAGATAGATCACCTTTTTAGTATTCATAATGATATGTTATAGTGGTAAGATAGGGAGTGTAATAAAGAAACTCTTGCAAGTAGTTTTTGATTTTGTAATTGTTTTTATGGTTCCTTTAGGAATAAAGGCAGTATCTAACAGTAGAAAAAAAGACTGACTTATAAACTGTAAGGGAATAAAATGCTATTTTAAATATAAACAGTCAAAATATATTAACAAAAATTCACTCATAACACAATTGAAGAACTCACTATATTGGAAAATTTTATACACCTATGGAAAATAAAGTTAAAATTTACAGTGAATGTTTGGACACTATTTTCAAAAAACTTTTATATGCACCACCAAGAAATGAGTAGGCATTTATTTTATATAGTTATGATAAATTTTACCATAGTTTATTCATAAAGATAATTAAATTTTAATAGATTTTAAATAAAGTAATATTAATGTATTCAGGTATGAATGATCAGAGAAGACACTTGGTTTGCTTTCACTCTTCTTGAATTTATTGACACTTGATTTGTGATCCAACATTAATCTGTCTTAGAAAAAGTTTGATGAGCACTTGAGAAGAATTTGTGCTCAACAGTTTTGGCATGAAGTGTCCTGTAAATGTTTATTAAGCCCATCCAGTGTAATAACTTTTTTTAAGGATGTTATTTCCTTGAATATTTTCTATCTGTTAGATCTGTCCAGGGATATAAATGGGACATTGAAGTCCACTACTATTATTGTGCCGCTGTCAATATCTGGGTTTTTGTTTAATAGTTACTTTACATATTTTGATTCTTATTTGGTGTATTGCTTACTCCCTTAATCATCATACAATATACTTCATTTCACTTGTTACATTTCCTAGCAGAAGACTATTTTATCTATTAAATGTGGCTCTGTCTACCTTTTAATTGGTACCAATGTCAGAATTATTTTCTAATATTTTACTTTGAGTTTATGTTTATCTTTGAGCTCAGATTGATCTCCTGGAAATAACAGAAAATTGAGTCTGTTTCAATTCATCTAACCTTGTACCTTTGCTTAGTTCAATTTAAGTCATTGATGTTTAATGTTTAGAGGGTGATATGTAATTATCTGTTGCCTTTTTGATATTTATTTTTATTTAGTTGTTTTTTTTCTCTCAATTTGTCAATCTTTTCCCCTTGTCCTCCCATATTTTAAAACTATCCTTTGTGTAGTGTTTGAATTCTGTTTCATCACTTCATTTTTTCTAGGTATTTTTGTTCTGCAGTTTCCATGTTGTTTATATAGATGGTTCCATTCTTTCTTAAATTGAAATTGTTAATTTTGAGCTGTCTCCTTATACTAGTTCCCATTTTACTTTTTCCACTATTATTTTCTGTTTTCACAATCTTTTGCTTCAAAATGAAATTCCTTTTAATTTTATAGAAATTCATTCAGTGTTTCTTGTAAGGCAAGTTTAGAGGGGACAATTTTGCTCAAATATTCTTCATCTGTAAAACTTTCTATCACACCTTCAGTTCTTGGTATTAGCCTAACAGTTGGAGGATTTCCTCTTAGCATATTGAATATGTCCTGCTATTCCCTCTGGCCTTCAAAACTTTTGCTGAGAAATCTGCCAATATCCTTATAGTAGTTCTTTATCCACAACTCTTTGGTTTTTCTCCATTATTCTTTGCCATTAATTATAAAATTGCATCATGTGCATGTTTTAGTTTAATTTGCTTGGAATTCTTTGAGTTCCCTTCAGCTTCTTTCTCCATTTTGAGGGAATTATTTCCTATTATTTCTTCAAATAAGATTTCTGCCGCCCTTTCTCTCTTCTCCTTTTGGAACCTCCACTATGCCATTAATGTATTCCTCTTGATGTCCCATGAGTCTCTTTTGTTTTCTCCATTTTAAAATTCTTGTCTATTTCTGCTGGTCTTTTGGGGTTATTTCAATTTCCCTATCTTCTGCCTCATTGAGCATTCCCCATCCTAATTGAAACTACTGGTGAACCCCTCTAGTATATTTTTAATTTCAACTATTACATTACTTATTTCTCTAATTTCTGTTTGGAGTTTTGTCTTTGTATAGTTATTGTAAGTATGTCCTTGTATTTTTTCATCTATTTTTTGTCTAGTTTCAGTAAGCATCACTAAGTCTATTTTTCTGAAGTCTCTGGTAATTTGGTTAATTCTATTGTATTAGGATTTTCTCCAAGGTTTTTTCTTGATTCTTGGCTCAATTCTTTTGCCTCTTCATTCTGTTAATTGTTCTGTGGTTATTCCTATGAATTAAGCTAAATTGATTTTCTTTCCAGTATTATGTGACATCTTATATTAGAGCTACAAATAGCAGGGTCTTGATCTAGGGTGTTTGTCTTGGATGCTGAACTTCCTGTTGTAGTATTGATTAAAACTTTGTCACCAGTCATTGTGACTCAAACGCCACAATTCTTGGTGGTGACCCAAGAAGCCAGCTTAAGGGTAAGACTTGAAGGTACAGGATACATAGCTCCATATAGGTGTGGAGTTTGCTTTAGTAGTTGCCAAAAGCAAAAGTGATCTCAGCAGGTTTTATTGGCAGGTTTTTCTCCTGAGTCTTAGACATTAGCAAAATGTCAGGAGATCTTTTCTTGGAACACAGATACCATAGGAAGTGCAGATTATGCAGTACTTAGGCTGTGCAGATGCCTAATAACTCCAGACAGGGATAGAGCTGGTGTAACTGCCAAGCTAGCCTCTAGCAGTCCTAGGTGCACTAAGGTATATTTCTGTTATCTCTGGGAAGTATGTGCTTATCTTGAAACAATAAGCTAGTACTACTGAAAGTCCCAAGAGTCCATAGGCAGGGAAGGAATGAATGCCTCTCAATTTCACCAGCTTACTCACCTGCAATCCAGGTATATCATCTGCATGCTCACTCAGCTCCCAATGTTCTTTGAGGGCATCAAGGAGGTAGGGAGGCAGTTCTTAATGATATGTAATAGTCTAGGACCTCAGGGGAAAGAAACACTGGGAGTCTTGAAGTAGAGTAACAGATGCTTTTGGGAATGCTCAGCTAGCCACCACCATCCCAATATGTGTAGGCTCAGCTTCTGCCCTGCAGGACATCTCTTCATAGTACTGCTCTTCATAGTAGGTGGTACTCAACAGCTTTCAGTATGGTAAGAATCAAGAGAAGCACCAAGATCCAGGTGGGGGAAGACTAGGTGCTTCTTAGGATGTCCTAGCTCATTCTAATAGCCCAAGATATGTCAACTCTATATCTGTGCAACAAATACTTTTCCTTAAAATAGGTAGAACTTACCTGGCTGTTGTGGACTAGAAATTTAGGAGAGGGATGGGATGCTTTGTAGCTGGTATAGGTTGAGGCATGGTGGGCTGGAAACAAACTTCCCTGGCTCTTCTAGGAGAGGGGCCTCTGCCATCTGCCCCAATTCCCAGGTCTCCAACACCAATCTGGATCTCACTTTTGGAGCTGGGGAGGACATGGGTATTCCCACCTCAGTACAGTGTTTCTAGATATGTGTCTCTACCCTACCCTTTCCCACATATCTAGACCCTCCCTGGTACTTCACTACTGCTATGTTTGTGACTTCGCCTTCCCTCTGCTGACTATGCCATCCAACACAGACTTTTTGACCACCTGCCTTCAGTAGTTTTGTTATGTCAGTAATCAGTCATTCCTCAGAGGCAACTTGATGATAGAACAGATATGTACCATGTATATATACATATATATCTTTATAATATGTTGCCAATCCATTTTCCAAAATGACTATACAATTTTAAATTTCCATTAGCAACATATAGAAATTTCACAATCTGTAATTTATCTCTACATTTGATATTATTGTCTTTTAATTCAATGATTTTAGAAGTTATCTTTTCATCACAATAATCTTTTTAACTTTAGAGTTTTAGAGTAAAGGTGCAACACACCCTTGCTTTTTATAACACAGTATTATACTGTAGAATATATTATTGTTCATTTTACTACTTATTTTTCAGGCATTAATTATTTCTAATTTTCTTCAATAAGAGTAATACTGTGCAGGAAGGATTCTTCTAACTGCATCTTGTTTATGAGTCAGAGTATTTCCTTAGGACAATGTCTTACTTGGTCATAATGTCACATTTGCTGTCTTTATAGTTTTATTTCATTTTATCTCATTGTGTTCAATATAAATTCTAGATAAATATAAAATATAAAATCCCTGTGTCAATATCATGTGTCCTTATCTCATTCCTTTTAAGAAGAGTTCCTTCTTCACCACTAAGATGGTGGCGGTGTTTTTGTGTACATAATCTTTATATTATTTTTTTATTTTGTAAATTTTTAAAATTTTTTGAGTGAAGAAAGCAAGTTACATACAGATAGGTATACATATTACAATACCATAATTACAAAATTATAACCATGCAAAATAATATTTTATTTACTGATGTGTGATTTAAAAGTTTCATATGCCACAGGAATGACAAACATCAAATCCACTGTACTGATTATTATTTCTGGGAATGTATAATGGGGAGTAGGATAGAATAGATATCCACAGAGAATGTCAACTATCTCTGTGATGGCTGTTTTTTTTAAATTTAATTTAATTTAAATTTTTTATTTTGCATATATAAGTGTATTATATTTATATTACATTATTGTGTACCCCAGGGCTTTCCCACTTCCCTAATACCTATTAACCATCCTACTCTTTAGTGCCCTTCACCTCCCCAACCTTCTTCCCCATTCTCCTCTCTCACTCCATCATTCAGTCCCATTGGTTGTTTCTAATTTTTCTTATTTGTTTGTTTTCCCCTATATCCATCAGAAAAGTGAGACTATCCTGTACTTCTCATTTTCTTTTGGGCTTATTTCTGCTAATATGAGTCCTTCTAGTTCTATCCATGTTGCTGCGAATGACGTTTGTCCTCCTTGATTGATGCGTGGTATTCCATTGTGTACATATACCACTTTTTTTTCAGCCAATTGTTGGTTTGGGGGCATTTGATTTGTTTCCAAATCTTGGCAATTGTAAATAAACAGAATTGCAATAAGCATGCACATACAGGTGTCTTTTTGAATTAGTGTTTTCATGTCCTCTGGGTAGATTCCCAGTAGTGGGATTGCTGGATCGAATGGTAATTCCACTTTCAATTGTTTGAAGGTTCTCCACACAGTCTTCCATAGTGGCTGAACCAGTTTGTACTCCTACCAGCAGTGTAAGAGAGTTCCTTTTTCCCACATCCATGCCAACACTTGTTATCCGTTTTATTTATATGGGCCATTCTTACTGGTGTAAAATGGTATTCTCATTATGCAAGTGATCTTTATCAATGTTCCTTTCAATACTAACTTTAATAGTGATAGGTGTGACACTCATTTTACTGTGTACAATGAACACAAAACATGGGAAACTTTATCCAGTTTGGGTAATTAAGACATTTTTCTCAGAAACTCCTGTTTCTAATACCTTCCTTTTAAATAGATGAGACACACACACACACACACACACACAAAGTAAAAACCTTTGTTGCTCAGAAAAATATCAGAGAAACTGAAAACTGTGGAGTGAATTGTAGTTAGCTAGATAATGGTTAGGGAGAGATGTAGAAATAGGTCAGATAAAGGGGCAGAATGAGATCTGACAGCCTGAAGGTGGGAAGCAGCTCCATTGGTAGAACTGAAAATTAATGGGATTGGAAAAGTGTAGTGATGAAAGGGCAATTGAGTCAGCTGGGGTAGAGGGTGAAGTAGGGACTCTTGTTATCCATCTTTAGGTTTTTTTTTTACTATAAGCGCTTCTAAGAAAATGGTAACTTTGATATTAAATAGAGTTGGTTTCATTTTTCTTGCCTTTGCACCTTAAATTTCACTTTGACTCTGTTGGTGGGCATTGTGATTTTTTTCTTTTTTTATAGGAAAACATTTCCTTATTTTTTGCACTTCATCCATCTCTTCCTTTTCACCTTTTCTCGCTGCCTTTACTACCACTCTCCCCACCCCCATCCCCAGGTTTACTACATCTCAGACACTAGAGGTAATTTTTTAGTACCTCTCCTTTTAGGGCTTGTACTTGACTCTCCTAAATAAGACTAATTTGACTGAGTTTTCTTCAGTTTTAACTTATTTGAGAGTGTCTGTTTCCATTCATTCCTTTCGTCAGTGGCATTTAGGATTTTTTAGTTATTACTCAAGTAACAAATGACTATATTATTCTACAAAATTAGCATCCAGAGATAAAAAGCAATAAGTACAAATCCATCCCACCTTGTTTCCTTCTACTACTCTTTCCAGAATATATACATTCTCAAGGTTTTGATAATCCATGTACATTCTTATCATAACTTTAACTAATAAAGGCTTTTTTATTTAAATTTCATTTCTAAACTATCCTTGAAATTATTTTCTTATCTGTAATATGTGTCTTCTCTTTTTTCAATACCACATTATATGTTGAATCATGGTTTACATTCTTAGGTGTTGATGGATATTTCATCAGGTATCAGTATGCTTCAGTAAACATTTTTATGAATATCTTTATGTTCTGTGGGATCAGCTTCCTCAAAAATGTTCAGCTATGTCCAGAGTAGTCATTTTCCAATGTGTCTCCTTGGGATGTGGAATTATGTCCAGTTTAGGCCCTGTAGGTTTCAGGAGAACCATTAACCATTACTTAAGGAATGAAAGTTATCTGTATTTACGGATATCTTCAGAAACATCTGGAGATATTTTCCATTGGCAAAGCCTATCTTAGGCAGAGCATATGTCTAGAGGGTTTTATCATAAAAACTCATCCGCTCATCCCTTCCTCTCACTATGATAACCCTGGGCTCTTGGCATGTGATAGAAACCCCTGATTTGAATTTATTTTACTTAAGAATTTATAGCATATAAAATTCACCATATCTATATTGTTGAATTGGGTTTTTTTCTCCTACTAATCTTTTTGATGTTAATTTGTTCATTCACCCTCTGAAGAAACCAGAGGAGTGGAGACTATTCCTTTGCATCCAGACATGCAAATATGCACGTAGTCCTTTAGTATAAAATCCTGTCAAGTGGAGTTTCTGGTACAGTTGTTTGTAGGTTTAATATTTTGATAGGCTTTTCAAGATTGCCTACCCAAAGGCTTCATTAATTTGTATATCAGTATGGAAGTATCAATTTCCTAACATTCTAACTAATATTAATAAAATTAATATTATTAGTATTCTCAGTCATTTTGATGTAAGTGGTTCAAATTAAATAATTTTAAATTATATTTCCTGATAACTTGTGAGAATGAGCATTTTTCCACAGTTATGTTTGTATTTGAATTTTCTGTTCACAGCAGGGTTGTGATTTTCCATTTCACGTTTCTTTATATTTCAGCATCAGGCTACTAAAGGTTACTTCAGAAGCCACTATCCAGATATGATTTTAAATGACAACTTTTAAAATTTGGATCCTGAAAGTGACAGTGACAAAGTTGAGTGATGTCACTATGTAATGTCAGTTTTGAAAATTCCCTCGGGCAAGTTTTTAGCCTCTCTAAATCTCAGACTCTTCATTTATAAAGTGGTGAATCTTAATTTATAAAGTGTTGGGGCCTGCTCTTCCTTGTGAATATTAATAAATATTAATATTAATGAATACTTAGAAAATGGCTAGTATAAAATTTGGTTAATCATATTATTATTGTTATCATTGTTACATTTACTGTCACCATTTTGTTAAAGACAGGAAGTCATTGGGAAAATGTCACTGCATTCAGGCTAGCAATGCCAGTTATACTTTTAGATCCCTGTTTTACGTAGTGCAATGGAGTACAAACCAACCTGTTAATGATGACAGTTGTAGTGCAGGCATCCTAATTTGGGGAGGTTCTTTTGTTAATTCTAGCAGATGGACAATGAGAGTTCTGGAGCCCTTGTTGGAATTTACAGTCTTTAATGCTCTCTCAGGGAACAAGGCACACAGGCACAGCAGGCAGGGAGGCTGGGCCAATTGTATGGCCAGCAGGCAGGCTTTGCAGCTAACTAGCGGGGCTGGAAGGCAGGCAAGCTCTCCAGACCTCCAGAAATTTTCACACTCTTTCTCTAGGCTCTCTCTAGAGTTCTCCTTTTTGTGCTTTCCTCTCCTTCCTCCAGGGTGATGCTGCCTGTTTATCCTCTCCTCCTAGGCTCCAGTGTGCCCACTCACACATGTGCACACCCAGTGGGCAAAGCATGTACAGTGGGGAGGGTATAACACCACAGGTGCTGATCATGGAGGCTAATGGAAGAAGGGTGAAAATCCTGAAAATTCATTTACTCTAGATGCAGTTACCTACCTCCCTTTACTCTAATTTGGCATTTTTACTTCCATCATTTAATTCTGTTTTATTGTAGATTTTCCCAAAGATTTTGTCTTGATCTTTGGGCTGAATTCCTCTGCTTCCTCATTCCTCATTTGATGCTCTATGATTATTTTTTTCTTTAAGCTATTTTCTTATATCTTTGTTAAGTTTTGAACAGTATTTGATTTCTCCCCTCAGGATTATATTTATGAGTTGGATTAGACTGCTTTTCTTTACAGTTCTGCTGTGATAGACATAATTTCAGATAGCAGGATATTGGCCTACAGTGTCTTGGATGCTGTATTTTTGTCATTGTATTAATTGAAACCATATTAATCAATATGACTTGAACTCAAGTACCAGCATGGAGTATTGGTTCAAGGAACTGAAATCAAGTCAAAATGGGCAGAAGCCTCCAACCAACAAGCCAAAGGGGAAAAGCAGCATTTTTAAAACGTGCCTTTCACGGCCCAGCTTCTTAATCAGTCATATCACCCACGCATAGCAGTTGCCAGTCAAATTCAGTTTAAACAACGGTTTTATTTACAAGGAAAAATAACCAGGAAAACAAAAAGTCCTTAATGCCACAAATGGCCAGTTATTTTAACCTAAGTACCATTTAGTTTGAAGGTTCCAAACACATGTCCAGGGCACCCTGCAAAGTCCAGTCTTTCTTTTCCATCTTCTCTTTGCCTCTTCTCTCTCTAGCATTCTGAGCTGTAGCTTCTCCAAGGTTCTTCAAACTTTTTCAACAAATGCTAATGCAAACTTAGCTTTTCAAATATGCCACCTTGCTGCGGCTCCACACACTTCCTTTACCAGGCCTGCTTTCTGTGGCGTCTGACCAAATTCACCAGGCTTGCTCTCAGCAACCCCTGGTAACCCATGGCCTGCCATTCTGGCATCTGACTCCATACCAGCTACTTCTCTGTCAACTACTCTCCTACCATGGCTCCTTGCCACCACCAGCTTACTCTTCCCACTCAGCCTGACCACATGGGCCTTCTCTATTGGCCAGCCATTCTCATATCTTCTTCCTATCTCTGGCTCCTCTTTTTATGTCCCCTTTCCACACTTCTCACTGCTTCTTGTGAGTCTTTCTCTCAGACCCTTCCAAGCAGGGCAGTATAGCACCCATACAATTTTCAACTGCATCACTACCTCTGCATCAGAATCAGCCTATAGTTTGAGTGCCAGAGATGTTGACATTGCTGCAGTAGATTGTCAAGGCAAAGTCTTCCTCAGGACTACTTCCACTTTAACTGAAGGAGAGATCTGCAATCACCAGCTGGTCAAGTTTCTTAAAGGCAGATCACTGATGGTACTTTCCATAAAGTACCTAACTGCATTAACAGCAACTTAGTTCTGATCTCAGAAGGTTTTGCTGGCAGTGTCAGCAAGAGTGTGTCTCTCTCAAGTTTGAATAAAGTAACTAGGACTCTTGGATTGGGCTTCAGGCTGCAGACAATACTACTGTATGGTGTTTAGGCTATTCAAAGGTCTGCCAAGCCTAGATGGGAGACAGAATGATATATCTTGGGACTACTAAGTTAGCCTCCAGTGTTTCTGGTGCCATCAGCACAATGCTTAATTAGTAACCTACTGTCTCTTCAGAGAGATATTCTGATCCTACTGCAGTAAGCAAGAAAGCACTTGGTGTTGGCGCGGATGTGGAGAAAAGGGAACTCTCTTACACTGCTGGTGGGAGTGCAAAATGGTCCAGCCACTATGGAGGACTGTGTGGAGGACCCTCAAACAATTGAATGTGGACTTACCATTCGACCCAGCAATCCCACTACTGGGAATATACCCAGAGAACATGAAGACATTAATTCAAAAGGACACATGTACGCGCA
>PVHY01005562.1:0-81976 GCA_004024945.1 Uropsilus gracilis
GTGACAGGCGAGGGGGCACAGGGGCCCGACCAGAACACTTTGCACTGACACAGCCGGATGGCATAAATGGCGTGCCCACTGACCTCCAAGATCAGCCCTCGGTCCATGACGTCCAGCAACTTGCTGGTGAACAGCTTCTGCTTCTCATTGGCAATGTGCTCTGGACCTGGGAACTTGACCTGCTCCAGGCTGACAGGTCCAAACAGCTCCTCCTGGTCGGGCATGGGCCCCAGGTCCCCGTAGAAGAGCCGGCAGCCCTGGGGGTTGCTCACGGTCATGGTCTGCCCGTACTCCTTGCCCCGGTACTGAAACTTGATCTCCAGGTCGGTCACTGTGAGGTGAGAAAGGACAGTGAGTCGTGCTCTGCCAGTCCAGCCCCATCGTCCACATGAAGCCCAGTTCCCATCACTCAGAAAGGCCAGTTACTCCTCTGGCCATACGGGAAGGCGTCATGCATCCCTGAGACCATCCCCTGGAATGCTGCCCGAGGGAGCCGGTCAAGGTCCAAGGTTCTATCTCTGTCTCATCACCACACCCTTAGGGCTAGAGTGTTACCAAGCAGAGCTGTGTGTCTCAGAGTCTCTGCTCCCTACAGACAGTCTTCCCATCATCAGGGGCACTGGGAGGAAGGGGCTAAAAACTAAGGAATCTGGAGTGTGTCATTTTAGAACACACTGCTTACAGGAGAACTGGACAGATAAGAAATACCAAGCCATCCTCCTGCCAAGGTCAGCCCTCACTGTAGGCCCCCATTCCCCACAGGGAAGCCTTGGGGGGGGGGGTCCTGTGGGCCTTAGTATAGCTCTCCGGCTTATGGACACAGTTCTGGCACTTAAAGCCCCCACCGTGTACAGGATGAATGGGTGGTGACACTGAGATCAATGTCTAGTCAATCAGAAAGAAATCTTCTCTAAGCCCACAAGCCCACAAATCCAAGCACCTCCATGGAATCAGCCTCCCCAGCATGCCATGATCCCCAAGTTCTCAGAACCATCCAGGCCTCCCACCACCTAAGAGGTGAGTAACCTGGAGCAGCAGCCAAGCAGAGCTGCATGGCAGGTAGGCAGAGGTCCAGCCAACTTCTACCTGGTGACTCACCAGCCAGCCAGGAGCCAAGAAGAGGCCGTCTGTGGGGCAGACAGCTGTTCTATGCATGGGAGAGACAGAGCAGAGGCGTCCAGGAAGGGGCTAGGGGAGGAGCCAAAGAGCCAACAGGGAAGACCAGGACTCACGTACTTGGGAGTGAGCTGATCCAGAGTTCTGGAGAGCTGTAGAAGGGCTGGATGGGGGCCTGGGGCACTTCCATCTCCAGGGGCTCTGTCTTGGGCCACACTGCCTCCGGGCTGCAGTTGCCCACACTGGCGGGTGCCATAGGGGAACCTAGAATAGAACAATGTGGGTGAGCAGATAGGGGCATCCCACATGCCAGCTGACCTGACTTCTTATAAATGAACCAGGCTGAGGGATAGGAACCGGGCGCTGGACTAGGATACTGGACCAGAACGCCAGGCCAGGACTAGTCCCCAGCCCCCGCTGCCCCAGCACCATCTGCTAAGAAATGAAGTCCCACTTGCTCATCATATCCCAGTTTTCCCATTAGCTCAGTTCTGAACACCTGCATTTTCCAAAGACAGTTTTCCCCGGGGATTCACAAAATAAGCATGGATCAGGCACCCCCTTGCAGAATGTGGCCAGTCATGAAAAGTAGAAGGGCTGATTCATATAAAGAACTCAGCTGAATTCACTAATAACTTTAAGGGTTAATGTACAGAAATTTATCAAAACAAAGATTTCTACATGCACAAAACATGGAAAAAGAGTCAAGAATCTAGAAAGATTTATCTCCCCCAGGGAAGGTTCTGGAACAAAGTGGAAGAAAACCTTTCACCGATGACCTTTTTGCACCATGAATTGTAAACTGTCCTATTTATTCAAAAGTATCTGATGATAACTACCTTAAAAAGAGAAGGAAAGCCCCTCCTAGCTCCCCAAAGTCTGCTCAGCCCATAGTCCCCCTCGGCTGCCCTCAGGCATCTGTTTGCTCCTCTGCCTCAGCACCTCTGAACCTCAGAGATCTAAGCTTCTTGTTCTGTTTTGTGTGACTCTGGTTAAATCTATGTCCTGTCTGAGTTTTTGCTCTGAACATGTGTCCCTGTCTTTCCAGAGACAACTCCAGTCGCTGTTGTCATGTGGTCACATGTCAGCTTGAGTAACATCTGGACAGGAATAGGAAACCTGGAACAGGGCTGCACCCTGTCAAGGGGTGGGTGTGCCGGAGGGCGCGGCCAGCCATGGGAGAGCACCCGCATTTCCAGGTATCAGCTCCTTGAGCTCCACCGAGGGAGGTGAACCTGGCTTGGCCTGCACTGTCTTTTTTTCCTTGTCACTTGTCTGCAAAGGGACAAGTGACTGGCTGGTAAGGGACAATGAGTGAGCACACAAGAGAGTCACTTACTGGGGCTCGAAGCGGTGACTGCTCAGACCTGGAGGGCTCTCTGCACACCCAAGTTCCCTGGGGCACAGGCTTCCACTGACTAAAGACATGGTTGACTAGACAGGTGGAGAGGGCAGAGGAGCCCCTCAGAACAATTCAACTTCTGTGCGGGCATCCTCAGAAGGAGCTGGAGACCAGCCCACTGTCTCCTGGGCCTCTTGGGATGTGACTTTCATTTTTGTTGTTGTTGTTGTTGGTTTTTGAGACTAGGTCTCGCTATTTTTGCCCGTGGAACTGTAGGCTCTCATTGCCTGGGGTACCACAGACTCCAGCAATCCCCTGTCTCAGCTTCCCAAGTAGCTGGGATTACAGGCGTGTGCCACCACGCCCAGCTGTTTTTTTGGAACTAGGTCTCACTACGGGCCCCAGGTGGGACTCGAACCGCGATCCCTAGCCCCGGCCTCTTCATAGGCTGAAGCTTACAGGCACGAGCCACCGTGCCCAGCTAGGACGTGACTTTCAAAGAAGACAAGGTGCTTGTCCTGCAGTCACAATCAGGGCCTGGTCCTAAGAGCTATAAAAGCCACACGTTCCCGGGGGCTCTCTGAGTGGAGCGAACCTGATGAGGAGCAGCCCCCAGGCTCACCTCCATGGCAAGCATCTGTACTCAACATGAAGGAAATAGCAAATCACCAGTAGCTGATGAGTTTGTACATGGCATGGACACACAGTTAGAGACAAAATGGTTTATTGTCGGAATTATCACTACAGCACAGGTGGCCGGGTGCCTAGAAGCCACTCTGCTGGAAACACCAGGCCAGTGGGGCCCCTGGCCATGGTCCTAACACTGGGGCTCAGAGTCCACAGGACCCTGCCCAACGCACCCCCCCTTCCACACTCACCATTGATATTCAGGAAGGGGAAGGTGTCCTGGATGGGCACATGGTGCTGTGACTGATCCAGCTCGTCCTCCTCATCCTCTTCATCCACGTCATTGTCCTTCTCATCCCAAGGTGCAGACCCCGTGGAGCCTGTCACAGGGCAGACACAATTCAGTGAGGGACAGTGGGCAAGATGGCCCAGTGCCACCAGCACCCTGGCCCCGCCAGGCCACTGCCTTCTACCCCAGCACATTAGCGCCCCTTTGAAGAACTCAAGGGCCACCTTTGTCAGCTTAACGTGATGGCAGACTCCGCCCAGATTCACTGGAGGCCAGCCTGAATGACCCGGTGCTTAATGCATTTAAGGGTATCTGGGCATTGGTGACCAGGAGGCTGGGGGCCTTCCCTCAGCCCTGCCTCCTACATACTGAGAGTCCGGCACTCAGTGCTGTAGAAAGAGTGACTGCAGGTTACGGCAGTGGTTTGGTCTGTGACATGGGCAACGAGACAGCCGCACCCACAGGTGGAGAGGTGGAGGCTCTAGAGGCCAAAGCTTTGATCCAAGGTCACATGGGTGGTAAGGGGAAGAGATGGGGAGAACACAGATGCCCCAGGTCCCAGCCCCTCTTCTGCCCACCCCCCGGGCCCTGTGCTAGACCCCTCTAGCAGTCAGGCTGCTGAGACTTCTGCTATCCAGGCCCTCACAGCACTAGCACTGTCTTGGTCAGACAATGTCCAAGTCTGCTCCCTTCCTATAGGTTCCACCCAGAACCTGGCAAGCAGGTACTCCTCTAGGCAGGCCTCACCTGGGTTGATGATGGTGCCCTGGGGCTGGGGGAGGTCACACACTTGGTAGATCTTCACAGGGTTCATGGGAACCTCCTTGGTGCCATCATACATCAGCGTGAACTCCCGGCTCTTGTTGAGGGCGCAGCGCAGCTGGGCCTTCCATTTGGCTGGGTCAGGGTCATCCACTCCCTCCTGGTACTTCCCTGTCTCCACAGCCCAGGCCTGTATGATAGGAGAAGATAATAAGCACCCAGGCACCCTGCGGAGCATGTTAGCCTCCCCTACACCCCAGCCCCAGCTTACAGAGGCTATGGAAGGAAGCCCCCACACCCCGCTCCTGGTAGGGGAAGGAAGCCACAGGCAGTCTATGAGAGGGAGCTACAGCCAGGGCCGGGAGCGACCCCACCTGCCAGAGGGGCAGCATCATCAGGGGTGCTGAGGAAAAAAGCTGAGAAGACATACCAAAAAACTTGTGGGACTTGGGGGAGCAGATCAGGGTGATTTTTTGTTTGTTTGTTTGTTTGCTTATTTGTTCTACTGGAGCTATTATTTTCACTCAGGACACAAGAAAGGGGTCTGGGCCATGCAGAGCCTCCTGCTGCTGCTTTCCATCTGATGCAGGGGCCCAGGTCATGCAGAAAAAGGCTGCAGGGGGACAGGACAAAAACTGGGAGCCAGCTGGTCAGGAGTAGGGGGCCTCACATCCTGACACCCTCACGCCACCCAAAGGGGCCTGTTCCTGGGCCTCTCACTTCATCAGAAGCCCTATGCTGGAGCTACGAGGGACAGTTAGCCAGGCCCCATGCTGGGTCCTCCCCTCTAGCTGATGACATGTGCCCAGGCAGAGTTACCTGGGCTGCTGGGACCAGAGCAGGGGGCTAGAGCAGACCACTTCCTGGCAAACCAGGCCTGAGGCTTCTGCTGAGCATGCTTCCACAGTGTGACAGATGCGTGGGTACGGAAATTGAGGTTTTATCAGCAAAGCCTCAAGATCACGAGGTATGCAGCAGCCTGGGTGAGTGACCAGGCTCCCTGCTCTGTGGGAGCCTGGACCCTACTGTTCCTCAGCCACACTGGGCCCCAGCACCTGAGAACATTGGCCTTGTAGAGACGCACCCTCTCAGGGAGCTCCTTTCCCAGACACCCAAGCACTTCTTTTTTGATTCAGCCTTCTCACCACCTTCTCAGCCTGGCCCCTGCCTTGGTGCAGGGCCTAGAGTAGAGACTTGGCAAGGCTGCCATGCCAGGCACCCCATGCCCCCTGCCTATCCCGCCCCAGGGTTCTTATAGCTTCAGGGCCTCGAGCATCTCGGGGGTGTCTGGAGGTAGGTTGCTGCTCCCTGTCTCCCTTGCACTTATTGGTGCCGCTGTGATGCCTTCCTGCCCCCAGCCCACCATCTGCCTGACTGTGCTGCTCTGGCCTTTGCCATGCCCACCTCCATACCCCCAACTGCCCCAGCCACTTGACTTGCAGGAGCTCAGCTCCAGTGGCAGGGGTGGTCTGGGGACTCTGTGCCATCTGCTCAGTCACCTTGAGTCTAGTATCTTTCCAAGAAGGGAAACAGCCAGCACACTGGGAGCTACCAAACCCTTTCCCACAGGCCCCTGCATACAGCCCCAGCAGCAGCCCTGAGATAGTCAGGGGCCACCCTTGTTTCCCTGGTGGGGAGCAAAGCCCAAGACTGGGCACACTGGTTCCCAACCAGTGTGAAGAGGGCACATATGAGAGAGCCCCAAGACTCCTGCACCCAGACAGGGGCGTCAGGTAGAGAAGCACACACCCACTTATTGCTAGGCTCCCCATACCTGACGCTGACCCCCAAGTCCTCCTTCTGCAAACAGAGGCACAGTCATACAGGAGACCTTGTAGGGAGGGGCTTTGGGATGCAGCCTCTGCCCCCTGGGCAGCAGACACTACCACACGGATGCAGGTTCAGGCCATGGCTACCCAAGGCCCACCCCTTGGTGCTAGGCACAGCAATGCACCAGATACCAGGTGTTCCTGTCACCTTATAGCACGGTTTCAATTTGAAACAAGAAGTGCTCGTTTACTTTCTGTTTAAGAACCCAGAGTACTATTTTCCTGGCAAGGACCTGGATACTGATCTCGAGAAGGTCCTGGGCAGGGCCAGGTGTCACGTCTGACTCTTCCAAAGAGTCAGGGAAGAAACAAACTGGTCTCGGATGCAGGGGCTCGGGGCTTGGGGATGTAGACAGCCCAGGTGCCTGCCTTGCCAGTCTCACACCTCCTCCCACCTGGGTTGAGCCCTGGTCTTTATTTAATATTTTTAAACATCTTGTGATTAAATCCTCTTTTCATATCAACCAAATAAGTCAGATCAGAGCACCATTTCACTCAGGAAAAGATATCTGTAGAAGAAAATTGCTTGATTTCTTTTATCAGAGGTTATAGATGGGAGCTAAATATTCTCTGGGTCCCCAAGACTCTGTCCAAGGGAGAAGAGTCCAGGGGGAGGCTGCAGACAAGGCCATGGGCATGCTCCCCCAATCACCCAGCGTTTCATTCCATGTCAAGCCTTCCACAGTTACCCCACTGCCGTGTCTGGGGCCTACTGACACCCCCCCCCAACCCCCAGCATCCCCTGGCCTGAACTACTGGCTGGGCCCTACATACTCCCCACTGTCAAAACCCCCGGGGGACAGAGAAGAATGGAGAAAATTCATAGGCTGCCAGCCGTGTTTGCATCTGGAAAAACTATACCACCACCACCATATAGTGTTTAGCCCACGGCTCCTCAAGCCTTTGGGGCAAGAATTGTGTACTTTTGAATGGAAGTGGCTGAAGGCCTGAGCCACGGACCTGCTGCAACAGGAGAAAGCTCATGTCTGTGAACCCAGTCCTTCGGCCAGGGTGGTCAGGCAGGGTGACCAAGGCCTACCTTGAAGATGGTGTTCTCCTCCTCCTGCTGGGGGCTGTGGCGTGTGGCATGTTTCCAGGGGATCTGGAAGCGCCTGGAATCTCGGTGCAGCCAGATGAGTCCTGGGTACAGGCCGCTGTCCACCTGGGCCACTAGCCAGGGCTTCAGCCGCACTCTGCGGGGGTGGAGGGCCATAATCTGGGGGGAGCAAAGAGAGTTAGCCATGCTGGGAAGCGCTCCCCACCACCATCCCCATAGCTGCAGCCACTGGTTCATTTGGTTACAGCACAGAAACCAAATATGGGAAGAGCTGTGCCAGGTGGGAAGAAAAGAGGTTGAGAGGTTCTTTTGATTCTTATTCCACAGCCATTTATGCTTCATGAGCCAGCCAAATCTGACTTATCATGAGAGTAGATCGCATTTCTTCTATTTAAATCCCGAAGCAGGAAAATAAAAAGATGATGTCACCCCTTCTGGAACACAGCCCTTCCTGAAGGACCAAGCTCCAGAGACAAGGGGGAGCCCTGTTCGCAGCCTCGTCTCAGAGGAGGGGAGAGGTTCTGGAAGGAGACTGGCCAGCCCCAGAGACATGCTCTTCAGAAAAGGCTGCTAGAACCTTGGGTAGGAATATTTCAGTGAGAAAAGGTTCCCTGGTGGCAGGTGAACCAGGCCAGGCCGGGTCCTGGGTGCAAAGTCCTCCCTAGAGCTGGGCCCCTAGCCTCAAGTTGCTTTCATTTATCTGCGCCCCCAAGATCCTGTCCAAGGGAGAAAGATCTGGTTACCCAAAGAACATTGCAGGATCTGGGAAAAGTCAGACATGAAGGGTGTGAGCATGCTCCTGCCCCCGCCCCACAGCCCAGCGCCCGCCTGCTGCCACGAGGTCCCTCATGTCCTGTTATCTCCCCCACGAGGCCCACGGACAGAGCACACAGCTGCAGGGTAAAGTCTGCAACTGATTCTCATCAGAATAGTGCTCGGAGCAGATAACAGAGCTCACTGGAACAAAGGCCTGCCTGGACCAGACCCCCAGGAACCAGGATCCTGGGACTAGGCTTAAGTGTGCTGGCGGCGTCCTTGTTTTCCTTAAGGAGAAAAGGCGCACGCCTGGAAAATAACGTGTATTCAACAAATATTTGTTCATCTGCTGCTGAGTGTGCAGGGCTGTTAGTCACCCTGGGTTTCCACCAGACTCCTGCTGAGGAATCTGCACTAGCCCCTGAAGGCAGGACAAGCAACAAGTCCCCTCACATCCAGAAAGCCCTGGCCTGGGTGGCTGGTCAGAAACCAAATCAGCTGAGTCCCCAGAAGGCACCCACTTGGGGGACTCAGCAGCCCTCCCATGCCTCCTCTCTCCCCACAGTGGACCCCAGCACACAGGGAGCGCACATGGTAGGGGTGCTGCCTCTTTAAAAGCCAGGCGGACCTGCTCTCACCTGAGCCTCCTGACCCAGTTACCAGGCCTGCAACAGAGCCTTCCCTTGGGAGAGGGCACAGCTCCAGCGGGTTGACCCCCACCCGCCCCTCCATCTTGTCTTCAGTGTAGGCTGTTCTAAGGGTAGCCATTGCCCTCAGAACATTTACCTTATAAGGAGGTGGGAGTGCACTGTCTCCCAGGGCAAGTTCTAGCTTCTTTCTCCCAGCCTCTCAGGAACCAGGACAGGGTAGGGAATGACCAAAGGAGTGGGGAGTGGGCAGCAAACCAGCCTAGGAGCGAGGGGCTTCTAGGAGTCCCCTCCCCATGCTAGGAAGTTCAGCCTCAGGGCATGTCAGACAGGAGATCTGCCTGTTGAGCATCAGAGACTGAAGCAAAGGGCTTGCCCTGGCTGATCCAGAGCTCGTTGAGAAGGAGCAAAGTAAACACCAGCGATGGGGAAGAGAGGCCGTCACCACAGAGATCAGGGTTCAGATATGAGCAGCCCCATCTTAGCCCAGGGGAGATGGGTGGCTGCGCTCCCCCTAACATACTGAAAGCAGGCAGAGTGGGGAAACTAAAGGCAGTCAAAATGAGGGAGCGCAGGCTGGCTGGCAGCAGACTCAGGCCCCGTAGGGAAGAAGGTTTCAGGGGTATAGATGTCCAAGAGAGAGCAGCAGCGACAGGCCTGCCATGTGTCTGTCCGTCTTTGTCTCCGGCCACAGGAGTACGGTAGGGAGCAAAAGAAAGACCCAGTACCAAGGGGTAAGGCAGAAACCTCCATGACCTCTGCTAACTTGGGGGGTGACCTGGCCCCTGAACCCTTTGTGCTCCCCCACTTTACACTCACCCACCACTTTCTACCCATTCCCATTTTCCTACACCCCCACAGGGATATGTTTCAAGTCATAGTAACAATAAAAACAAAACACAAGTCATAGCACCTTTCTAGCCACAGGAAACTAAGACATTCCTTAGTCACAGGATGATTTAAAAGATGAAGACCAAGAATGGCACCCACAACCTCTCACGGGCGGGAGCCCAACCTGTCTAATTTCACCCCCACTGTCCTGACAATGGTGTTCCCAGCCCCCACCAGCTAACTGAGGCACAGGGAAGCCAAGGGCTATACCTGGGCCTGGTCCAGCACCCCTGGGAGAGAGGTGACACACCCTGCCTTTGGAGCTCCCTGCTTCTTCCACACACCAGAGATGATAAGTCAGGAGCACCAATGGAGCCCACCGGCTCGTAGGGCGACCACAAAGCAATCAGGTGGGGTCAGCAACAAGACCGCAACCCTCCACTTCCAGGATCCCTTCCAAACCCTCACCCCAGATGCCACTGCCCGCAGACACCTGAGCCACTCTGGACTCAGCCCAGTGCCCACTGCCTCTCAGGTATGTCGCCTGCCAAGGAACAGAGATGCCAACCAGGTTCTCCCCCCTCCCTGGTGGGGAGCAGGGGCACCTAAAACCCTATAGCCCCCGCCCAAGCACAGGTGTCCCCCGCCCACCATACCAGGGCAGGGCGGGTCTACACACACCAGCTGCCACCTCTGCAGTCTTCTCTAGCACTGGCCCCAGAGCCAGACTAGAAGACACACCTGCCCTTCTAAGAGGGTGGTCCCATCCCACTTCTGCTCAAGCCCGGAGGGGACTGAATTGCCTCCCTGCAGGTTTCCCAGCCCACCCAGCCTGGCCCAGCTTGGCCCCAACTCAGGCAGATGACCTCAGCCATAATTCCCACGCCTTCCTCCCCACCATAAAAGTTGGGGGTGGGGTGGGAAGGGCTGGTGAGAGGGGTTACACCCCTCCAACTGATGCCCACTTTCCTGGTGCTCCAGCCTACACCCACCCCACTCACACCTTGTCTTCTGCCTTCAGGAAAATTCCACTTTTGATATCTGGGAGGAGGGCTGGGGGTAAGGGCACCTCCTTACCCACACAGCAAGCCTCCCCCTAAAGTCCTCCTTTCCAGTCAAGCCTGGGAGACCCTCAGCACCTCGCCCCACAGGTCTGGGTCCAGCCCCTTCAGGGGAGAGGGCCTCACCTGCAGCAGCCACACCCAATGCCACTTTCCCAGCCCAGCTTGGTTCCCTGGGAGTCCATGGTGTCTCCCAGCAGGGCAGTGAGAGGGGTCTGACTGGCAAATCCAGGGAGAGAATAAAGTTTGACCAAGTCCCTGGCCACCCCCACCAGCTTCCAGGCGCCCCCAGCACCAGGGGCCACAGATCCAGGAAAAGCTGTCTTAGGGACAAGGGGGCCCAGGGCTGGTAGGACCGGAGGGGTGGAGGCGCCTGAGCACCACCCCACAAAGAGTGGGTAGGGACGGAGAGGGTAGGGACTCCACGAAGTGTGGGTCAAGAGAGGCCCAGTGCTCCTGGGCCAGAATCTACCTAGGTCAGAAACTACCTAGGTCAGGACGACAGGCTCCCAAGTCCCGGAGGCTGTCCCTCAACACACAGGGGTCCCCAAGCAAACTCTCCACCCCGCAAACTCTGGAGCGGGCTCTCTTCGACCCGCCGGCTTCCCCCACCTCCCCCTGCTGTTCTCCAGAAGTTGTCGGCCCCACCTTTTCCTCGATCGCGAGGCCAGCAGCAGACGTCCCTGCGAACCAAGCCCACACTGAAGATTCCCCGGCGCCACCGCGCCCCTCGGCCGATCGGGCCGGCCACACCTGGCCTGCGCAGGTGGGACTGCGGGCTCTGCTCCCGTCCCGCACCGGCCCTTACCTGCCCGGCCCAGGTGCGCCCGGCCCACGTCAGCGCCTCGCCCCGGGACGCCGTCGCCGGCCACGCCTCCCAGGTGTGGCCACGCCCCCGCCCCGGTCCCGGATTGGCGGTGGCGAGAACTGTAGCCCTCGGTTCCGCCCCCGCTCCCAGCCTGGCGCGCCAGCCGGGAGCCCAGCGGAACCTGGGCCTCGGGCCGGTGGTCCTGGGAACTGGAAGGACCTGGAGGTCAGATCCGAGTCAAGAGGGCGCCTCCCGCCCCCGTGTCCCATAATTACCCTGTGCTTTGGAGACAGTTAACCACAAGGGAGGTGTGGAGATCCTGGCTGGCCCGCCTAGTCGGTGGGGCTGGGGAGGGACACAGTGCCCAGTCAGTTGGTTCTGGGGTGTCAGGGCCCCAGGACAGGAGATCTACTTTAACTCTGCCTCTTGCCCTTGTGATGCTGGCCAAGTATTTAGCTTCTAGGATTCCGTGCATCCTGTGAGAATAACAACCCCTGCCTTTCCTGAAAGGCTGTTAAGGCCCATGCCCATTGCCACAGCCACATAGGCTTAGGGATGCTCATTTTCAGGATGAGACTAGAGAGGTACCTCTTCATGGGTGTCAGGGAGGCCTTTGGTAAGGCCTCAGGGTGGGTGGGACCAGGTGCTTCCCAGGGTACACACACACAGGCTTGTGGAAGTGTGAACACAGACTGCTCCCTCAGCGCCTCACAGGCTGCATCCCTGGCACAGCCTGCAGTTCAAGTACCCCAGCTGGTACTTGTTGGGCGCCCACCCCCCCACTTCTCCCTGTGGACAACACCTGAGCCCCTCTGAGCTGGGGGGGGGGGTCACAGCAGAGCAAGGGGGCAGACGTGAGTGAGCACCATGAAGGATGGTGTGGTAGGCTGAGCCATGCCCTTGGATTCAGGTGCGGGGGTACACACCTGGCACCTTGGGAGCTATGCTTGCAGGTGTCATCACACAGATTGTCAGGTGTCAATGTCATCATCAGCAAGGGTGGCTGTGACAAAATGACATGTACTTATCAAGGGGACACTTGTGCAGACGCAATGTGAGGATGCAGGGAGAAGGCTGCATGCTGGCAAGAGGTCTAAGCAGCCTCTGCAGCCCTGCAGACACCCAGCTCTGGGCTCTAGCCTTCAGCTGGTGAACAAGCCTGTCCCTGGGGCTTTTGTCACCACCTCCCTGGCGAGGGAACACAGGTTTGCTAGAGGCTCCAGGTTGGGAACTTGAGTCCTCATGCCCATTCAACTTGGGAGCAGGGTTAGGGGGTGCAGCCACCAGAAGCCTGGGGAGATGGTGGGCATGAGGCCTGTCCAACCAGGGCACTGTGGGTATGGCCCCCTCATGCAGCAGCCTGCTTGGAGCAGAGTCAGCTGGAGCCATCTCCATCCCACCCAGGACAGGGCTCCTGAGACCCTGCCAACAATCTACTGTTGGCGGGAGGACTCTTGTGGGGACTGTGTCTTTAAGGGTCTCCAAAGCCCAGTGAGTAGCATACATGCATGGACCCCAGGCTGCCTTCTGGAATCCTCCAGACAAAGTGACCTCCTGAAATGCTTTGGAGACATCAATTTTAGAATCAGAAAATCCAAATTTTAAAGGCCCTTAAGACCCTGTAGTCCAGAGGAGACACTGGCCTGGGGGTGTTCATTCCGCCCACACTTCACAGGAGTGCTGGGTTTTCAGCCTTCCTTGTAGCATGGGTGCTCGGGTCAGTCTGGCTACAGCACAGTGGCCCCCCTCACAGGGATGATGCAGGAGCACTCCACCACCGTGGAAATTTATTTTAATTGCCTCAGCTTATAGGCACCTGAGCTTGCAACCTCTAGTCCAAGCTCCCCTGTTTTAGAAATGAGGAGATTGAGGGCCAGGGATGTCAGGCCGAAGACCACAAAGCAAATAGCCATAATGCTGAGGCTGGAGCCAGGGCTCAGTTCGGTTGGTGCTTGCTCACACCAGCTAGTGCCCCTGCAGACAGTGCACCCGGCTGTGTAATATTTGAAAACAAAATCAGCTGTGGACCTGGCAGCACCCTCAACCAGCAAGGCCAAGCCCTGACTCAAACGTCATAGGACGTCAGTAGAGGGGTGGATGTCGGTAGAGTGGGAAGGATGACAGCAGGTTCAGGAGAAACACCCAACAGCAGGCCTACCCCCCCCCCCCAACATTGAGGCTGGAGTCCCTTACCTTCCCTAGGAGTCAGCACCGCTAGTGAACCCCTCTTGGGGAGGTTCTGTCCTTCCCTGTTCTTCAAAGTGCTGGGGACTCAGACACCCCCGGGGGTGCCATTCCCAGGTGAGCCCTCCATCCTGCTCAGGTGGGGCCTCCCTGACTCACCTGTGAGTCTGAGTTTCAGGCAGTGGGATGTGCTTCCAGCAGTCCCCTGATTCACGGCTACAGGGGCTGGGACTTCCCCTCCGTACCAGACAGTCTGACTCAGCAAGGATGTCTCTTCCTCGACTAACTTCAGCCTTTCATCTCTCCCATATCAAACCCTGCAGTGAAGCCCACTATCCTGGGGCAGAGGCCACGTGTAGCAAGGAGGAGCCCCCAAGCCTCGGGCCAGCTGGAGTGCAGTACCCTGGGGTCAGAGAGGGCAAGGAGGCTGGGCTGTGGCTGAGGGCTGCTGAGGGGGAAAGACACGACTCTAAGCAGTACCCTCTGGGCTCTCCCAAAGAAAAGCAGAACCAAGCCAGCTCCCTAGAAGGCACCCAGGACCTTAGCTCCATACCCAAAGATTTCCCCAGCTAAGCATTTTGCTTGGGACAAGAAGGGAGCTGGCTCCTTGGCTCACTGAGACTGGCAGTGACTGTTTTCCTTTCAGTGCCCCTCCCCCTGCCCCAGGCCCTGCGTGGATCACATCCCAGGTTGCCATCCAAACCTCAAATCCCAGAATACGTTAGATTTCTGCAGCAGAATTAAAGCAAGATGAGGCTCACTCCCAGCCCCCAGCAATGCACCAGACTTTGATTGGGACCAGGCTCTCCAACAAGTGTTAGCAGTTCTCCCTCTGGAGTCCTTTCCAAACCTGGAATGGAGCTTGGTGGTGGCTGGCATTCTCAGGGACACAGCTTTATTCCAGACTGGGGTCTACGTGGAAGAAAACTGTGAGAACTGGGATGAGAAGGGGCCGAGGGAGAAGGGGGAGAGGCAGACCTGGCTCATCTTGTGGAAGGAAACAGCTCACCCTCAGCCTCCCTCCCCTGCACCGATCCCATCCCGTCCTCTTCCAAGTCCCTCAGCAAGGGAAGCTTCTGATGAAAGATCCGCATCAGAAAGCATCCCTGTGACCGTGACCGTGAGGGCCACATCCCTGGTTGTAGAGAACCTACCCATAAAGCAGGGTAGCAGGGCATCCTGAGGGGGTTCTCACAGCATCGACCCTCTGTGTTGTGTCTCCTTGTCAAGATGGATACAGAGGCCATGGAAGGTGGGGAGGGGGTCTTGAGGGAGGATTCCCCTACTGGCCATCTGCCTCTGTTCCCTCTGTACACATCATTCTCCCTGCAGGCAGTCCCAGGCGTGAGGGTGTGAGGCTCTCCCCCAGCCTAACCCACACTAGGCTCAGGCCAGGCCCTGGGGTACCGGACATCTGGAGTGCTTCAGACAAATAAGGGGTGGGGTTCAGAATCTTAGCAGGCCAAGTTAAGAATCTGGACTTCCATGAGTAAGACTAATGGGGGTGTTTTTCTCTTCTCGTTGGCCCCGGCCCTTCCAGCACAGGGACAAGGAAGGAGGAAAGGACGCAGACCCAGAGGGTGAGCAAAGGCCTGGAGGGAGAGGAGGCAACGGGCATGACACAGAGGAGGTCAGGAGACAGGCGCTGCTGCAGTGAGGATGCAGAGGAGAGGCAGGCCTGCGCTTTCGGCATCAGTGCTGCTAGATTGTTAAAGCAGAGATAGAGAGCATTTAAGAAAATACTGAGACCGGATGCAAAAGAGAGATAGTTGGACTCCCCAGAGAGCCAGAGCCAGCAAGACTGTGTGTTCTAAAAAAGAAATCATCCAAACTTCCTGGAACCTCCAGGAGGACTGAGAGTACTGATGCAAGACCCATTAGGACATGAAAACTTCAAAAACCACTATCAGACTAGAAGGTGCCAGAAACTCTCTGTTTAGAATCTGAAGACGTGAAGGATAATAACATGAGGCAAAGGAACTTTCCCCAAAACTCCATGGCCTCACCATGTGGTCTACCTATTGGGGGCAAAGTTGCACAAGAGGAACCCCACCCTCTTGTGACTCTGCATAGTCATAATTAAGGGTTGGGGGAGCTCATTTATAATCAAAAGAGATGTTTTAAAAGCACGTAACTTACATTATGGGGTGGCTAGCCTTCGTTTCTGATCTTTCCTTTCCCTTTCCTTAAGTAAACTTGCCTCTATCACCCACTTGTCCATGTGAGTACATGTGTCTTTGGAACACTTACTGCATCTTCAAGTGACAAGAACGTGTTGTGGAAAATTGCAGGGACTGCTGCATCGACCCGTACCATTTCCTGTTTCAACACCATCATCACTTTGTTCGAAATTAATGGCGAGGATGGCAGATTTTGCTGACAGGAACAGCAGGCTTGGACACTGTCGCTCTCCACGCTGAGCTGGCCCTCACAGGGCCGAGCCCCCAGCACTCCTTCTGCTCTCAGCAGCGCCTGGTCTTGGACTCAGTTCCATGGCAGTCTATGTGCTTTAAAGTGAGGGGCCTTAGGTCTCTTGCTCCCCCCCACCCCGGCTGCGTGCAATCAGCCCTGGTGTGTCCCCAGGTGAGAAGACTGTCCCCGGGGTGCTGAGAGGGCAGGCGGGGCACACACAGCAGTGCCATTCTCCCTGCATGCTGCATCCTGGGCAAGAGCCTGGTCACCTGGCACTGGCTTCACATGAGTACAGTGTGGAGAAATGAGTCGCTGTGTATTTGTTCATGGGGCAGGGTCCAATTCGAGCCTGGGTCTTCAGTGGACGAGGGGTGAGGCGGGGGCAAACTTCAGCAATCATCCCCTTAGGAGATGAGGGGCAAGGAGGGGGCACGAATGATGAGGTTTCCCACCAAGTGGCAGCCCCACCCTCAGAACCCCAGTCCTCCGCCACCACCCCCTTCTGTGTGAACTTTCTACACAGTCCGTAAGCTAAAACTACCCTCTTTCCCAGAGACCATGGCTCTGTATCTCTCTGGCTCTGACAGGAAGCTGATCAGGCTTCAGGCTCCCTTCATACCCCGTTTCTCCTGTCACCTGTCTTGTGGTGGATGTTCATGACCAAGGTCGTTTGCTCTGATCCTTGCCTGTCTGAAGACCAGAATGTGATACTGAGGCCTAGCAGGTGGCTAAGTGCCATGAAGTTTGGCCTTGAGAGTGGCAGGGGAGAAGCGCACGCATGCACGCACACACACACACACACACACACACACACACACAGAGGAGGTCCTGGCTGGGAAGGAGCCCTGATGGGGGGAGCAAGGATTGGCCCAGAGAGCCTCTTCCTTCCCAAGCAGTGACCACTGTGCTGGGTCTGGTGTTTGCGACAGAAGGTTGAGTGGGCATTGCTGCCAGGAAATCTAGTTCCTTCTGGAAAATCTTCCAGCTATCGATGTGTTTGCAACAGATTTCTTGAGTTTTTTTAAACGTCTTCTTGCCGATCTCAGATTCTGGGAGCTCCATGAAGCAGCCACAAACAAGCTGTTTCAGGGTTCTGCCTCAGGATGGGGGCTGTCTCCAGCCTTCTCTGCCCTGTGCATGTTATGGGCTAGCTCTCACTCATGCAAGAGAGCTGGGGGTCTGGGTAGGGCATCATAGGGGATGTGACCGTGCTCGGCTTCTGCTTCACATCTGAGCCTGGAATAAAAGTAGATGCAACTCATCCTCAGGCTTTCACACCAATCTGTCTCCCTACCACCCCATACGGATACCTCCCTAGTCCCCATGCTGGGTCCCCAGTGTCCTGCACCTGTCTCCAATAGTTCTAACCCCCTTGGGAGCTTCTGTTCCACTCTCTGGGGCTGCTTTTACCCCTCTCACTTTGCTCAGAGGAAAGGGAGAAAGAACCAGGCCACACATCCCATCCCTGTCTCTGCCTCATCCCCATCCCGAAGCTAGCCTGGTGATTTTTCTAGGATTTCCAAGCAAAGAGCCTTGCTGGCTGCTTTTGGCCTGGTGCCTAGCCGACCAAATCCCTGGGGAGGTGGGGGTGGGGGAGCACCAGGTAGCTTCAAAGCTCTTTCTGCTTTAGTCCCCTATTTACAAAATACTTTGCTGATCTGGGCAGCTTGCATAGATAGGAGTGGAAGGAGGTGGGAAAGTGGTGGAGCCTAGTGAAGAGGGGTTTAGGAAATATGATACCAGTGTTTGAGGCTCCTCAAATAAGGAATCACTCAGTTGACACAAAATCAGTCCTTCTCTCTCTCCCTTCATTCCTTCCATCCTTTCTTCCACTCCAATTCACGTAGTAAGTTAGTCAGTTGACAAATATTCATTAACCGCTATCGGTGTTCAGCTCCTTCCATGGTTGAGAGGCAGTGACTGCAAGGAACCGTGAGCTGAGTGTGCCACTCTTTATTCTTATACTCAAGCTCTTTGGGTTTCTGAATAAAGAATAGGAGGGGGAGAAACAGCAGCACATTTGCAGTCCTGGAAAAGTCTGTTCCTCAGGGCAGAAAGTTTCTCCACAGCTTGTCCAGGGTCGTGTCTGGGGAAGGTGCCACCTTCCTCGGGGTCCGGCCAACTGAACAGGTGGCTCAGCTATTGTTCCTCTCCCCTTATGTTTTCCTTACAAGGCCTGGTTTCAGTATCTTGGTGGAAAGTTCACTCAGTGGTGGAGGGTGAGAAGAAGCTGACCCGCCCTTGCTGGCTCTGCCCTTTCCCATAGGTCAGCAGAGGAAGATTCTGGAATGCTAATCTTGCCCCCAGACCTGGGATGGCATCAGCCTGCCTCACCTATGACTACCTGCCTGTGCTGGGGGTAGCAAGAAACCATGGTTGCCCTTGACCCTGCCTGCCTGGCCAGGCTGAGTCGGAGCTCCAGGGCCTGGGAACCTCTCCGCCTGTTAGTGTCTGAAGCCTGCAATTTCACCCTCCCAGCTGCTCCTCAGCAGCACGGCAAGTGCCAGCTCGCCTCCCCTCCCGCCCAGCCCGGGAAACCGGCAGTGCAGTGCAGGTTCAGGCCCAGACCCGCCCAGCGGCCTGGATTCCACTGCAGGGAGCGGGGAGCCCAGAGGCCCCCCCCCCCCTCACACACACACACACTGTTCCCTACTCTGTCCCAGAGGCATTTCTACCCCAAGGCTTGGGGCAAGGCAGGTGCTAGCTGGAGGATTCCCCAACAAGCTCAAGAATTGTGGGGTGGAAGCCAGGGTGCAGGTGGCAGGAGGACTGGGGGGGAACTTCAGACATGTACCCCAAAGGAGGGGGGCTGGGGGGCAGGCAGTTGGACCATTTGCTCAGCAGCCCCTGAGAGCAGAGCGGTAGGACTCTCATTCCCATGAGGGTGGGGAGAGGTGGGTCTGGGCAGGGGAAGACACACCCTGACCTGCTGACCTCTCAGGTGGGAGTGTCAGGTAGGAAGCCCAGCCTTGGATTGCGCAAGGGCCATGTGTGTACATGTGAGCACATGTGCATGTGAGCAAGTATGCATGCATACATGCTAGCAGTCCAGGAGACTGTATAGACATGTGTGAGTGCAGGTGTTTCATGAGTACACACATGCATTTGTGAGCATGTGTACCTGTGTGCATGCATGTATGACTGTATCAATGAGCGTGTGCATGTGTACACACCACATAGTTGTTCAGCACCTTTGTGTGTTGTTGTGTATTGTCTGAAATCCAGGTCTGAGTGTATGTCTCTGGCAGGCAGCCATCCTGAGGCTGGGCCTCGGGAGGGCCTCACAGAGGGACTCCATCCTACCACCTCTACTCGGGGGGCACGTGTACCCCACCCTGCTCTACTCCCCAGCCTGAACTGCAGAGCTCCTTATGCCTGGCTTTGGGGCCAGTCTAGACACCCAACCTTGGTTCCGAAACTGCGGAGACTTTCATGTCTTCCTGGAGCCCCTTTGAAGATGAAAAGCACCCCAGGAAGAGCTCTGTTGTTGTAATTAACATAATTAAGAGCAATTTTTCTCAGAGTCTGCGGACGAGCAGGGCCCTGGCATCATATAGGAAATGCCCACCTCATTCTCCCAGGTGCTGGCCAGGCTAGATTCTCCAGATCCAACACCAGGGGGCTCTCCTTGCCAGCCCTGGCCCTGACCCCTCCCCTGGGGACACAGGCATTTCACCTTTCCAGATGATTCTTCACCAAGACAGGCCCCCCAGCCTTCCAGGCAGAGGGAGCATCCCTTCAAGACATGTCTGCACCTACTTTACTGGCTTGAAAACACAGGGTGAATGCTGAGGCTGGAGCCACTGTGTCCACTTTAGCTCTGCCCAGAGAGAGGGACACCACTGCTGCTTCTTAGCTCCCCACACAAAGGCCCTGATCTTGGAGGCTAAGACTTCCCTGAACTGCAGAATCAGGACACACACACTCAAGTTGTGAACCAGGCAACTAGTGGCCCTGGGCCTGCAATCTTGGTCAGTCTGGGCTCAGCCTCCACTTCCCCAGGCCATCACCTTCCTGCCCCCAGAGAGGCATTCAGCCTGTTTGAGGCAGAAGCCAAAGGTGCAGGGCTGACTTAGGGGGTGCTCCAGGGCTCCTGGTGCCCCATAGCTGGCCCCTTCCAGGTTGTCATGTGCTGGTCAAAGCTACAGAAAAACTCAAGGTGGTTGGTGAAGGCAGCTCAAGGCTCTACCCAGTGAAACCAAGATTCAGGGCTTTCAGCAGGGCACTGACCGTAGGGTCAATCAGCCAGCTGGAGCTGCCTTTCCCCCATCCTTTGGTCCCTTGAGCCCTAGGAAATCCCTGGAAAGATGCATCCTGGCCCTCAGGCAATGCCGTAAGCCTGCTTCTCTGCTGGGAGCACATGCACAAACCATGTACATATGTAACATGGCACACACATGCACACCCACACCACACACATGCACACACAAAGACACATACATTCACACAACAGGTAGGTACAACCTGTGCAGGTGCAACCTGTAACACACACACGCTCACATACCACACCTCCACACATGCATGCCTTTACATGCACTCAGTGCTCTCACATGCATGTGCACATGCATATGTACATAAGGCTTACACCTGTGCATGCTTGCCTTGCATGTGCACATACACACATGTATGCCCCCACATAATATATGCAATATGTATATATCCACATACACATGATGCCACATACATATATGTACACGTGGGCACAATAAGGCACACAGGGCACACACTTATCAGAGGCAGCTGGCTAGTTGGCCCCGCTGCTGCCCCCCTGGGGCCCGCTGATTAGGAATGAGTGCAGAGACCTGTGACTGAAGCTTGGTGACTCTAGATGAACCAGGTACCCTGCCAGGGACCCCATGACAGACTATGGTGATAAGGTCGCCGGCGTGATGTCCCCAGAAGACCAGGGAGTCTGGCTGCTGCCCAGACCAGAGGTCTCCCTCCACTGCCCCTGGTCCTGCCGGCATGAAATACCAGGGATGAATCATTTCAAAACAGCAAGCACCCATGTCCCAGGGTCAGGAACAGGCAAGTCTGGGATGGGCTGCCAGGCAGAGGAGCAAGCTGGCTCTTGGGGGTCCCTTACACTGGGACACCAACCACCCCGCATAACCTTACCTTCCCATCTCTGCCTGACAATCACCCAAGGGGAGGGCATGACACACAGATCTGAGTCTCAGTGCTCTGGGGTTCCTGCAGGAAGAGACACCCAACCTGATGGCTGAGCACAGTGGTCCCAAAGATTCCTCTCCACCTAATGTCCCTGTCCTGGAAAACAGTCTCAGTATCTTTTCTAAGGGAAGATGACACTGGTGCTTCTTCAGTTTAACTTCAGATACACAATCCTCTGCCTTCCTTCTCCATTTGTGATTTTCAAGGTCTTTGGTAGGGGATCCCTGGATGCAATGTCTGTGTCTGGGAGGCTCAGTCTGGGGGCAGGGGACCAGCCCGCTAGCTAGCCCAGGGCTCCACCTCACCCTAGCATCTCACCTATGCCCACCAGCATCTTCTCCTTGGTCACACTCACGTGACTGCACCCACGTACATGCCCACCTGACCCTCCCAGGCCTCTCAGCAGGGACACCAGGGGGATTCTCAGGCACCAAGTACAAGTTACACGGCAGATAGTTGCTGTATCTCCAAGGCCCCAGAATGAAGGGGGAGCAAGACCTTTCAGTGGGTCCCTGGAGCGCCCATGTTGTGCCCATGCTCCCCCCAGGGACACCCTGAATTCTTTAGTCTCCACCTGGATGGTTCCATCAGGAGAGACTTAAAATACTTGTTTCCAGAAATATTCAGAAGTGGGAGGAAGCATTTGATAAAAATATGAACAAATCTCCCAGTCTTAGGGGTAGTGCCAACCAGCTCTGGCTACTCAGAGGAGGCACTGGAAGAGCTATAGCTTCTGCCCTCCAGACATCACCATCATACCCCCAGTCCAGATCTGACCTCCCTTGAAATCCAGGCCTCTTCATTTGATGTGGGCTGCCTTGCCTCTCAGCTAGGACTGCATGGCTTGTGACAGGCTGGTTTTGCCACTCCCACTTCCAACACTCAGCAGCCAGCATACAGCACCCTCACCGCTGTATGCATTATGACTGGGAATGCTCTGCCTACTTGTTCATCTGGGAGCCCTGACTTGCCACACCCCGCTGCCTCTTTGGGACTTCCACCTACAACCTAAGGGCCTCCCTACTCTCCAGGTCCCCAGAGCCTCCTGGGCCTCTAACATAGCATTTGGCCCTGACAGTGTAGTCAGGTGACCATCAATGTTACCCCAGTAGATCATGCAATCTCCAAGGGTCTGAGCTGTTGAACTCCTGGTGTGGCTCAGGCTGGAGTTTAGTGATTGTCTACAGAGGGATGAACCCACCCGCACAGCTCTGGGCAGAAAAGGGGAAATCAGCATGCAGTTACACCAATCTTCCAGCAGAGGGAAGGATGTAGCCCTGTATTGACTCCAGCACATGACGGAGGGTCCTTGATCAGATTCATTACACCTAATATTTCACTTTTAGGCTAGACCTAATTTGAATCAATCTCCAATAACCTTAGAAAACATTTCTAAAGGGTCACCACATGCCATGTTTGGGTTTGACAATGGGTACTTCTTAGGGTACAGGTGGACAGAAAGGACTGAAAGACATATGATGGTGTTTACATTTCCGTGTCAACATGCATTCCAGCTTTTCTTCTCTCAGACGTGACCTCACTTTCTAAAGTATGTTTCACCTACAAAACTTAGTGTTCCATACTCAATAAGTGCTGTGCAATCTTATGGCTCCCCAGATGCAAATAGCCTGTCTTATACCCTGTCATCTTTTCTGGAACACACACACACACACACACACTTACTTGTGACATAGGCTGAAGTAATTCTTACAACACAAGATGTAGAATCTACATTTAATTTGCATGTAAGGTCAATATTTGAGGAATAGGACTGATAGACCAACACTCAACAACAGTGGATCTGAAATCAGGTCAAAAGGGGTAAAAGCTTCCAATCAATAAGTCACAGGTCTGCTTCACCCACACGTAGCAGTTGCCACTCAAAATGCAGTTTAACAAGAGATTTTATTTACATGGGAATATTAACAGGGAAAACAAAAAGTCCTTAAAGCTACAAGTGGCCAGTCATCTTCCCCCAGTCACCATTCTCAGTCCCATAGGTCCCAAAGAAACATGTCTATGATGGTGCCCCTTAGCCCCTCCAAACCTGAGGCAGACCCTCTGCAAATGTCCAGTCTTTCTCCTGCGTCTTCTCTTTGCTTCTTCTCTCTCCAGTCTTCCGTGCTGTTCCACTTCTCCCAAGGTACTTCAAACTTTTTCAAATGCTGATGCACAAATCAGCTTTCCAAATCCCTGGCCATCTCCAGGTACCAGCTTTCCAGGTCACCTTGCTGCAGTGCCATACTCTCTATACCAACCACTCTTCCACCTGTCACCATGGCTCCTTGCTATCACCAGCTTACTCTTCCAGGGGACTTCAGCCCAGCCCGGTCACTCAGGCTACTCTTTACCCGTCTGCCATTCTCTTTTCTCCTCTCCCTAAAAGTTCCCTGTGTCTCTAGTCTTTAGGCCTTTCCTTGTTTTATATCTCTTTTTTCCCTTAAAAGCCAAAGGCTCCAATTTCCCTCTACACAAGCTTTTGGTGATACATTCTCTCCTCCAGGGTCCACACCTGGAATTTGCAACAAAGTAAAAGTACTCTTCCTGTTCAGGCCTCTTTTACCTATGTGTTTTTCAGACACAGCTAATACACTGCCTAAATTTCAATACTGCCCATATTGGGGTCCAGGCTTCAGATTCTACCTACCACCACCACCACCTCCACCGCTGTCACTATCATCACTTCCATCACCACGATCATCACCTCCATGATCATCATCATCCCCTTCACCACCACAGCGACCACTACCACCAAAGGTCCCTTGTGCTTCCTTAACACCTGGCATCTGTCACAGTCATCTGCATGCAGATGGGGTCCTGACACACCAGCATCTTGAGGAGGTTACCTGCATCTTATCCCTCCTCCCAACCTCAGATGCTAGCACAGACCTGGCTAAAGTGTTCAGTAGGTATGTTTTGACTTCAGTGGCACTGACCAGCGGTTACCAGGCATGGCGGGATCCTCCCCTGGATTCTGGACACTGTCTATGGTGGTGAGCAGGGTCATGTGCCCCCCACCCGACCCCCTCCGATCCCTGGAAGGAGACCCCTCTGCGGAAGGAGGATTCCCGTGGAAAAGAGCGCCCCGTGTAAGGAGGGCCAGTGGAAGCAGGAGGCCCCCAGTGGGAGGAGATCAGTTAAGCACCAGAAGCACCTTCACTAGCCCCGTGTAGAGGGCCAGAGCACAGGCGCGAGGTACCACTCTGCCGCTAGGGGGTAAGGCTGAGCTGCGCCCGCCGCGCACGCGCACCCACCGCGTAGTTGCCCTGCTTTACGGCACGGCCGCCTCCAGCCGTAAAGCACCGCCTCCCGCCGTCAAGCGCCGCCGCTGCCGCGTGGGGCCGTGCCCGGTGTTTTCTCGTCATGGGCAAGCGCGCTCGCCGCGACCAGCTCCTCCGCTCGCTGACGAAGAAGCAGAAGAGGCACCTGCGCGACTTCGGCGAGGAGCATCCCTTCCATGACAGGTGCGGCCCGGCCCTGACCAGTGGCCGCCCGGGTCCTCTTGGCATCCGGTGCCGGCAGGGAGGACCTCGCGGCGACACCGATGGCCGCTCTGTGCGGGTCGGGCCTCAGTGTCGCTCAGGGGCTCAGGGTCCACTCCGCGCCCCCTTTCTACCCACCTCTCAGCCTCCCCTCCCCCACCAATCGGTCCACTGATTCCCCCGAGAGCAAACGGGTCCTCGTGTTTGGGTCCCCGTGGTCGGTGCCCGTGGGGCCTGGGTGGGGAGTCCCTGTGGGCAGATCCCCTTGGGGGGCCCCCTGGGGGTGCTCGATGGCCCGTGCCTTTCTGCCGCGCCCGTTCTTGCACTTTCTGACTCTCAGAAAGGGGGGCCAAGTCTGCCCCACTTGGAAGCGGCCTGTCATCCTGCCCTCAGTGTCCGTCGTTTGTGTCGCTCTCCATCTTTGGTCATAGGTCTGTGGTCTGGGCCTGCGGCCATGGGTTCCACCTCTCCGGTCCACGCTGAGTCGGGGGTGCTCCTGAGTCTGACTGCATCTGTTTCTTCTTAGGGTTTCCACGAAGGAAGCAAAACCCCAGATTTGTCAGCTGGTAACGTTTTATTATTTTTCTTTACCTTGGTTGGCCATGTAGTCTGACTGCAGCTCGTTCTTGTTCTTATATGTACGGTATCAGGGAACTTGCCTCACTTGGGTTACAGTGTCATCACAGGAATGTGAATTTGCGACTGGGGGAGGGGTGAGCCTACTGGAGCTCCCAAGAGACTCCCTCTGCTCTCAGGAGTCCCTGCAGTTGGGTCTCGCTTGCTATTGTTAAAGGCTGCCACAGGTAGAGCTCACAGTCCACAAAGGCCCTGCCTGGTCACCACAGACTCGATAGCTTACATCTTGGGAGTATTGTAATTGCCTGTGACTTCTTTCAGCCCACAGCCTGAATGTGCATCTTTCAGGGCACATTTCCTGTGACCCACAGTATGGTGTCTGGGAGGCTTCTTTCCAGGTAGGGCACTAGTGGTTCACATCAGAGGAAGCATGTTTTTAGATCATGGCTGGAATAACTCTGTTCAAGCAACTCATTGCTGGATGGGGTTGAATAACTAGGATACCGTATTTGTACAGGAGTTGATACTTATTGAGGAAAATCTAAACTCATTTAGCCTTTGGCTGGTGGTAATCCAAGTGATAATCTTGGCGGCAGGAACAGTGGCGCTCGTGTTTTTCAAGTTCCTGTTTTCCTTCCAGTCAGAGGATTCAGATGCTTCGAGTTCTGAGAGTGAAGAAGAGAGTGAACCAGAACAAGTTTCTGGATATCACAAGCTACTGGCCACATTAAAGAATGTTTCTGAAGAAGATGAGGAGGAAGAAGAAGAGGAGGAGGAGGAGGAAGAAGGAGACTCCGTGGGAGAGGAGGCAGAGATGAGTGACTCTGATGGTAGTGAGATCAGCGTGGATGCAGAAACGGTGGCTAAGTTCACGGAAACTCAGGACAGTGAGTGTCTTCCTGCCTGACCACAGGTCTGGCCCCTTGGGCACCATTTCCTGTTCCGTGTGAGCTGGTGAAAGCACCTTAACTCTGTCTTTCTTGACTTCGGCGCTACTGAGGAGTGCTGCTGAAGACACAGCACCTCTCAGCGGGCAAGTGGAGCAATGGCTTTCATCTCTGGTTTCCAGCTCTTTCTTCGTCCTGAAGTTCCCCTGGCTTGTAGGAAAGAAAGCACTTTTGTTTTGGGCAGGCTCAATATATTGAAAAGATTACTGCTTGTTCCATATAGAATCCGAGTTTGATAGGAGATGGGCATGAAATCTACAGACCTTTCTGAGGAGCAGATCTGTGTGAACAGCTAGGTAGAGGGCATGAAGGATGGGTACAGCGGAGGAATTAGGCCGGCCTCTTAGGCACTGTCTTGCTCAGTCTTCTTTTGAGGGGGCTGGGTTCCTGTTGGCCTAGGCCTTTAAGTTCACCTCTTCTCCCTGAATTTGCTCAAAAGTAAGGACACAACAAGAGCAGCTATCTTGTCACCTGGGAAATTGCTTTTATGTTTCCACAGGAGTATAAATCAGGTCAGTGAGTAGACACTTTTACAAAATGTTTCCTGAAATTGCAGGTGCAGCCTTATCCACTGACCCTGAAGGGAACATTGGGGCCAGCCCTCCTGACTCCTCACAGCAAGAGTCACCTGAGGAGTTCACTGATGCAAAACATGAGTCACTCTTCAGTCTGGAAACCAACTTTCTCGAGGAGCAGAGTGGAGGCCGCTACTGTCCACAGGAGTCTGCAGGTGGGCTTAGTGCAGAGGGGCCATGTGGTGTGGGTCTGCTCTGTCTTTGGGGAACAGCTGCATCTGGAGCCAGGAGGGGCCTGAAACAAGGTAGTCTGAGCTCTCAGTGGTCAGGCAGTGAAGGAGCTGTGGGCTGTTCCAGCGAACAGGAGCAGGGAATAATGTTAGTCTCCAGCCCCATGTTTGTGTAACTGTGAGGAAGAGCTGATGCTCTCTCCAAGCCAGAAAGGATAGAAAAGAAAATTAGTTCTTTTCGCTCTGTTCTGTACTTGTTCCTCTGCTCTGAGCAAGTCCTTTATGAGCTTTTCTGTGTCTGAGGCAAGGTTGACAGAGACCCTGCGTCCAGGGAGCCTGTGATGGCAGGAGGGCAGTGAAAAGAGGGTGGTGCTTATCTGGAGGGACCAGGACAATATCCTGGTGGAGCCATTGAGGCCCCTGTGAGCCGGGGAAGCATGAGCAAAGGTGTGGTGAAAGAGACATGGGGTTGCTAATGAAAAGCAGGAAAGTCATGGAGACCAAATGGTCCCAGGGTCATGCAATTCAAAGATTACTGTGGAGTGGGAGGTGTGGGGGTCATCCTATAGTTCCTGGAATCCTGAGAGTCCTCAGTGGTTTCTTCAGAGGTTCAAGCTGGTAGATGAGGTGGCCAAAGAATGACTTTGAGTTGTCTGGGAGGTGGTACCTGGGGCATATACCTGGGGCACGGATGAAAAAGTTAGCTGGCTGCTGTTATGGGGTGTCCAGAATCCCCACCTTTGCCGCCAGTGTCCTTTCAGCTTCTGTCTCCGAACCAGATCCGTTTCTTCAACATGTAAACAAAGAGCTGAAAGAAAAAGAAATCCAGGCTGTTGCCACAAACCTCAGAACGACACACCAGCTCAAAGTGAGTATCATGTGACCATCTCATTGCAGGTGGAGATGCTCCAGGGAATGCGGGGTCTGGGACCCCCACAGGGTGGGCTAGGGGGCAGGAAGAGCTGCTCTAGCCCAGGCTTATGCATGTCCAGCGACTGAGCTGAAGGATGTGCATACTGAGGGGGCCTTGGAGGCCACGGATGTCGGCTTTAGACCATTGCTTAGAGAGCTATCTTAGACTCGAGGAAAGCAGTCTCTTCTCCCGTTTGTCAAGGCAGTGATGCTTCAGCACCAAGTTCCCGCCTCCTGACTGGCACTGAAGACTGTTTGAAACATGGGGAGGGGGTAGGGTAGTGGCCCTGTTACGCACATGTTGATGGGCCCTGGTGCCCACTACCTGGTCCATCCTGCTGCCTGGTCCATCCTGCCCTGGTGGGGACATCTTACGTGGCCTCTGGGTCCTGTCCCAGCTGGGGTGTCCATGTTGACAGCCTCACCCGGGTCTCCGCTGCTGGTAGTGCACTGCTGTCTTAGCTTGTGAGCAACCCCCTGCCAGTCAGGGTACAGTTCCGTGAGGAGATGAGGGGCTTGAGAGTCTCGGAAGGTCCCGCCATGCCAGCTGAGTCGGGTGCAGCATGCTGATCTGGCTTTTGGTCTGTCTCTCCTAGTGGCCTGTCTTGGGCCAGGTTGTCTTTTCATCCAAGTTTCAGAAATTGGAGACATTCAAGCCCCAAAAGGATGTTGACATAAAGACCCTTCACCTCCAGAAACCTCTGGAGTCCACCTGGCCCAAGACTAACAGCCAGTTCCTCTCTGGATCAAGTGGCCCCTTCACCCCCCTGCAGAAGGAACTCTTCCAAGTCATGAACTCCTACCGGGACCTGTTCTACCCGGAGAGGAGTGCCTTGCGGAATGGGGAGGAGGTGCGCCACGTGTACTGTCTGCACGTGCTCAACCATGTCCTGAAGGCTAACGCCCGTGTGCTCAGCAACAACACCCTGCGCCGCAGCCAGAAACCCCAGCGGCTTGGACTGGGGGACGATGACGACTTCAGGGACCAGGGACTTACTCGGCCCAAGGTGGGTGGCCACAGGGGAGCTGCACCTGAGGCTGACTCAGGTGGTGAAGGTGCTTAAGTGAGCCTTGGGAGGGACGAATGGTGTGGGCAGTTGGAGACCGGCCGAGATTTCTCTGGAAGGTCAGCACTTGACCACAGACCTGGCACCCTCTCCATTAAGAGCTGACAGCCGATGGCTGTCGACTCATGGCCCTTAGGAACTCCAGATCTGTCCTGTGATTTGCAGCTGTGGACAAGACCTATATCCTTAAGAGCTTGACTAGTGGGGAGAGGTGTCGGAGGAGAGGGCTGGGGTGCGAGAGAACCACTGACCTCTGCAGAGCCTCAGTCTCGTTGGCCTGGAGCAGCAGGCTTTTCTGCCAGATGCTTAAAGTGACGGCCAGACCTGTTTACTGGAAGTGTGTAGGAAGCCTACGCTCCACTGGAGCTGGGACTTGGGCAGAAAACATCTAGGGATGTGACAGAGCTGGCTATGTGCTCTCCCACCCCACCTGCACCCTGTCTGTCCACAGTACAGCAACCCCATTCTAGACTGTTCTAGCCTCACAGTGGTGTCAGGGTTTTGTATCGATGTGGCTCCTGGAGATCCTTCAGGACCTAGGCCTCAGCACCAGCTCAGATGATGACTCCCGGCTGGGCTCTACTCACTCCTTGGTCTGCTGACTGACTCCCTTGGACTGGGCAGCCACCTCCCTGGGAAGCTACCTCCATCTTGGGCACAGAGGGCCTCAGGGTGGTCTGTTTTGAGTTAGAATCACCAACCAGAATGAGAGTCCAGTGAGCTTGGAAGCCCATTTGGACGGGATCAGATAGGAGGTCGTGTGTACAATGGGGATACAGAAATTCATTCTTTGTTGTGCATCTTCTGTTCTCAGATTTTTTTAAGCATTTTTGGAAAAGCTCAGAAAATTGAATCCTGCATTTGCCATTTGTGCCTATGGTTGTGATCCTTTTTTTAAAAAATTTTGATTTATTTATTTATATATATTTCACATCATTTCAGTCCCTGGGGGTCACCCACCACCTCCCCTTCCCACCCGCTCCAGCTGGTCCCCATTCTCCCCTTGTGCAGTTTCATTTGGTTGACCATATATTAGTGAAACCATTTGGTTTCTGTCCCTTTTTATCTGGCTCGTTTCTACTAGAATGATTTCTTCTAGGTACATCCAGGTGTCCATAAATTCATCAAATTTGTCATTTTTAATTGATGAGTAATACTCCATTGTGTATATATACCACATTTTTTTCATCCAGTCATCTGTTTTGGGGTATTTAGGTTGCTTCCATGTCCTTGCAATTATAAATAGTGCTGCAGTAAACATCCGAGCACAGGTGTCCCTTTGTACCCACATATAGGTCTCTTTTGGGTAGATTCCCAAGAGAGCAATTGCTGGGTCAAATGGTAATTCCATTTTCATTAACTTGAGGGTCCTCCACACCGCTTTCTATAGTGGTTGGACTAGTTTACATTCCCACCAACAGTGTAGTAGTGTTCCTTTCTCTCCACATCCTTGCCAGCAATTCTTGTTGTCTGTTCTTTGGATGTGGGCCATTCTTACTGGTGTAAGGTGGTATCTCATTGTTGTTTTGATTTGCATTTCTCTTATTACTAGTGAAGTTGAGCAGTTTTTCATGTGCCTGTTGGCCATTTGCATTTCCTCTTTGGAAAAGTGTCTTTTTAGTTCTTCTCCCCATTTTTTGATTGGGCTTTTTGTTTTGCATTTGTTTAGTTGTGTGAGTTCCTTGTGGATCTTCGTTATTAAGCCCTTGTCACTCATGTGGAGGGCAAATTTTTTTTCCCATTCGGTTGGGCATCTTTTAGTTTTTTCTGTTGTCTCTTTTGCTGTACAGAAGCTTTTTAGTTTGATGTAGTCCCATCTGTTTATGTTTTCCTTCATTTTTTTTCCATCTGCAGATGTTTCCAGAAAGGGATTTCTGAACTGTAGTTCATGGAGAGTTTTGCCCAAGTTTTCCTCAATGTATGCTATGGTTTCAGGTCTGACCTCTAAGTCTCTTATCCATTTTGAGTTGATTTTTGTACATGGAGTAAGGGAGATTTCTTGGTCCATTTTTTTGCATGTCTTAGTCCATTTTCCCAGCATATGGTTGTGATCCTAATTCAGATACTATTTCTGAAAAACCAAGAGCTGTACTAGAAAAGGAGAGAGATAGTAGTCCTTTCCTTTAGACGCTGGTTTTGTTCTCCTTGTCACAGTGGGTTTGCTTTATTCCTCGCTTGCTTACTGCTTGGGCCTTGCGTAGCGGCAAGGGCCAGGTACCAGGGGAGACAGAAACGGGAAGGACCTTGCAGCACATGGCGCCTGTGTCCTGGGCTGCTTCACAGACCTACTAGGGGCACTGGCTTTTTCCAAAGGGTTTACCAGGTTCTGCTGGAGAACCACCTGCTTGAGCCCAAGTCAGCCCAGGGCTTGCAAGCTCCTGTGCTGCACTCAGGTTGGAGCTGGAGCTGGAGCTGGACCGGTGTTGGGCGGTGGTGGTGAGGAGGAGGGAGGTGCAGACTGTGCCCATAGAGCCCCGCCTGCGTGCTCTCCACAGGTACTGATTGTGGTGCCCTTCCGGGAGGCGGCCCTGCGAGTGGTGCAACTCTTCATCCAGCTCCTTGAGGGCAATAGCAAGAAAAAGATCATTGTAAGCAACAAAAAGCGCTTTCAGGGCGAGTATGGCTCAGACCCGGAGGAGAGGCCCCCCAATTTGAAGAGGCCAGAGGACTACGAAGCTGTGTTTGTGGGCAACATTGACGACCACTTCCGTATTGGTAATGTCTCCTCAGCAGGACGGAGCCCCCAGGCCCCAAGGCAGGGGCTGGGCACTAGGCTGGAATAGGCTTCCTCTTGGGCTGGGGCCTCCCCTTTGCCTGGCAGCAGGCACATGGTTCAGGGGCTTATGGGGGAGCTGGCAGTGAGGGCTGTGTGGAGCCACAGCCCTGGGCCAGGCCCCTGCTGTGGATGTTCCCTGGAATCTGCAGCTCCATGCCTCAGGGGGCTGTGTGTTGATTGAGCTGAGGTTTGAGGGGAGCAGTCTGTCCTGATGGATTGTGTTCCTGCAGCAACCCTGTATTTAAAGCACCTACTGTGTGCTGGGTATAGCGAGGAAGTAGGTGAGGAGGCTGACCTGTGTGGTGGGGCTTGCACCGGGGTTCTTGGGGACATTCACAGTACATCTTCCCATGGTGACAAGGTGGTTAGGGAGACCCCCTCCTAGGGGCACCCTCTGGACTGAGCAGATACCTGGTGGAGTTAGTCTGTTAGAAAGAGTTATCCACGTAGAAGAGAGGTGGGGTGGGAAATGGCAGGAGGGGGCTGTGGGGTGCAGGCTGGCCCCGCCTCTGCACCTTCCTGGAGGTGGAGTGCTGCAGCGGGACCCCAAGGGCAGGAATCTAGGTCTGTGTGAAGCTGGCACCTGGCACAGCTGGGATGGGTCTCCTTCCTGTGGTATGCATTGGTGCGCTGGGTGAGTCCAAGGCCTTGTGAAAGAGTAGTTTGAACCCAGGCTGACCAGCAAGGACCAGGAGAGTGAGTGGAAGATGTGCGCAAGAGAGACATGTCACCATGGAGACCAGTTTCTGGAGCAGTTTGTCTGTACAGGAGAGAAGAATGGGAGCTGGGGGGATCGTAGTTTAGGTGGCTGGTAGTGGTTTTATGATGAAAACCTCAGAAGCTGGTTGTGCTGGGGAGGTGGTGGAATATTGGGAGCGGGGCAGCCCGGAGGCAAGGGGACTGAGCCCCAGCATGCAATGGCTTGTGCAGGTGTGGCCGTGCTTCAGAACAGCATCCGGCTCTATGCCCCCTTCTACTCCTCGGACATCCTCATCGCCTCCCCGCTGGGCCTGCGGACCATTATCGGTGCGGAAGGAGAGAAGCAGCGGGACTTTGACTTCCTGTCCTCCATCGAGCTGCTGGTCATTGATCAGGCAGATATTTACCTGATGCAGAACTGGGAGCACCTCCTGGTAATTTCGAGGGGCACTCCCACACTCCCATGGGGAATGAGAGGGGCTCGTGGTCACTCTCACACAGTTATTCAGGCCAGAAGAAACCACCTCGTTTGGAAGCAAATACCATTTTCTGGTTTGAGAAAGCTTCTCTGTCCCTGTGCCTTTAGTGTGGCCAGTGATTAAGCATCCAGGGAGATTGGGGTTCTCTTCAGAGGGTTCAGCTCTCAGAAGGGGTGCTTCCCTCGCAAGCCCTTCCAGCTGTTCCTCGATCACAGGTGGCTATGGGTGTGTAGGGCCGTTGCATCCCAGCTTCCTGTCAATTCTTTCTGTGTCTGCCCTTTGCTTCTGAGGCTTGGTGGTTGGAGCAATGGCACCTGGATCGCAGTGGACTCCTGTGCAGTGAACTCCAGCCCCACTCTTTGCTTGCTGCCACTGTTGGCAGCCACAGCATTGAGACTTGCTTCTGAAGAAACCCTGTCCCTGGAAGAGGGGGTGTTGGAGGCACGCACGCAAGCACGCATGCTTGCGCACAGCTCCAGGGCTGTGGGAGGCTGAGGCCAAGGGAGGGGCCCTTGTCTGCACCGGGACGCATGTTCATGGTGCTCACTGCCCCAACCATGTCCCCTAGTTAGAATGTACACCCTGGGCCTGAGTCCACGACAGGTGCAGTGGCCAGGGCGGAAGAGGAGCTCCCCAGCCCCTTGCTGATATACCTGTTCCCTTTTTTGTGTTGCTCCCTCATCTGCTGTGGAATAGAGGCACCCACAGAGGGGGCGGGTGGTCTTCTAGAAACCCCTTCTGCAGGACTGCTCCTGCCCAGCCATTTTGGTCCGTTCTGAAAGACCCAGAAGTGGCCACCTAGCACTTCTCTTGGCAGGGATTGCTTGTCCAGCCCCTTCCTGTCTGCCTCAGTGGTCCGTGCTTGGGGAGGGAGAATACACCTCCTGGGGGGAGGGGACAAGAGTGAGTGACTGGGAAGGGTGCTGGGCTGCGCCTGCCCCCTGCCTCAATGCTAACGTGGCTTCTGCCCCAGCACCTGATGAACCACATGAACCTGCTGCCCTTGGACTCCCATGGGGTGGACTTCTCGCGCGTGCGCATGTGGAGCCTCAACAACTGGTCCAGGTACTACCGCCAGACGCTGCTGTTTGGGGCCCTGCAGGACCCCCAGATCAACTCTGTGTTCAACAAGCACTGTGTCAACGTGCAGGGCCAGGTGGGTACACCTGCCTCCCATCTCTGCAGTGCTGGGTGGCGAGGGCTAAGAGGCAGGTGCAGGCTTCCTGTGCACGTGGGCTCATCTTCTCCCACCGACCCCAGGTGGCCGTGAGGAACGTCCCAATGACGGGCTCCATCAGCCATGTCCTGGTGCAGCTCCCACATGTCTTCCAGAGGCTGGAAGCTGAGAACCTGGCTTCAGTCATCGATGCCAGGTAACCTCCCTGCCATCCTGCCAGGCCCTGGGGCCAGTCAGATCAGATCAGGGGCTAGCATGTCATCCCTGTCTGTGTTGGTGTTGCTGGTGGCCGCTGACCAAGGGCTAGTCCTGCCATGGCATAAAGAGATACAGCCCATCCGAGGTGGCTTCTGGCCAGTGGCAGGCTAGTCCCAGCACTAGGGTTCTCTCAGGTGTGGCAGTTCAGCTTATGCAGCCTCATGGTCTTGGAGCCACACGACTGTGACCAGTAAGTGGGAGTCAACTCTGGTGCCTTATTCCTGCTGCCTGTGTGCGTGTTGGCCAGGGTGGGCTGGCAGTGCTCACCTGGTGCTCGTGTGTGCTGGTCCCAAGAAGGATGCCTGTGTGTCTGTACCGGGCAGAGGAGCCCCTTGCTGTGCTGGCATCCGCACTTTACATGCGTGTCAGCCCCTCTGAATGTCCATGGAACCCTGTGGTGGGCTGAGCTGTTAGCCCTGGGGCTTTGGGGGCCTGGGGGGGCCCACCCAGTGCGGCTGGGGTGCGCTGACACTGCCCTTTGCCCATGCCAGGTTCACCTTCTTTGTGGACAAGGTGCTGCCACAGTACCGTGACGCTGTTATGTCCCACACGCTCGTCTACGTTCCCTCCTACTTCGACTTTGTGCGGCTCCGGAACTACTTCAAGAAGGAGGACCTGAACTTCACCCACATCTGCGAGTATACCCGCAAGGCGGCTGTGTCCAGGGCCAGGCACTTCTTCCTGCAGGGAGAGAAGCAGTTTCTGCTCCTCACCGAGCGCTTTCACTTCTACAAAAGGTAATGTTGCACAAGTGTGGTCCGCTGCAGTGCTGGGGTTGCTCTGTGGTCCCCCCTGCTGGGCTCCTGGGCCCTGCGGTGTGATCAGCTAGCTGGCCAGCCAGCTGGCTGGCAGGTATCCCCAACATGAGGCATTCTGGGAAATGCAGAAACAGTGGTGCTGTTACCTGGGTGGTCCATCCTTGGGGTGCACCTGCGGCAGGGCCGCCTCAGTGGAGTCCAGCAGCTCTCAGTGGGAGCAGGCAGGGGGCTTTGGGAGGCCAGTGGCAGGAACTTGGTTGCTGCGCTGGCTTTGGGGTGGGGTAGGGTGGGTGTGGGCAGGTCAGTGCTGGCATCTGACCTGTGGAAATCGCTTCTGGTGCGTTTGGCTGACAAGAACATTGCTGTCCAGCATGTGTTACTTCACTCGTGGTTATGTCGTAGTACATGCTAGACCTTGTCACTGTCTGGTTCCCCCTCCCAGGGATGCTCCCACCTGCTTCTCCTGCTCTCAGGCACCATGTCCCAGGGGGCGGGAGCGGGGCATCACCACAGCCGACATTTGGTCGTTTCCAGGTTACCTGTGACATTTTGTCCCCATCTCTGCTGTCAGCATGCCTGTCACTTGCCCAGGGGGTCTGCCTCTCCTCCATAGTGGCCACTCTTGCTCTGCTCCTTCTTGGCAGGGGAAGATACGGATGAATTCATCCTGTGCTTCTGAGCGTTCTCTGATTGCTGTGCCAGGCCCTGCGGGCACTGTCCCCGCCTCTTCTGGAGGCGACTGCCGGGCTGCGCACTCCCCGGGCCACTGCCCATGCTGGTCGGGTGTTGGTGTGTGCAGACGCCGCTGCTCCTGCCTTTGCTCCGAAACCTTTCTGCCCCAGCAGTTGGGTTGTGCCGGGTGGGCGCAGCCCTACTCCCCACAGCTTCAGGATCTGCGGAGGCTCCTGCTTGCGCGCCTCTCCCCACCCTGAAGCCTGGGCCTGACCTGGCGGCTCGTAACTGGCCTTGGGGGAGCATTCCCCCCAGGAGGTAGATGGCTGCTCGCCTTGGTACCCCTTACCTCATCGTGCCCCTGTGATCCCGGCACAGATTGTGCCGGTGCTGTGGCTTGTGTGCACGGGGCTGCTCTGTGTACAAGCAAGGGTGGAAGTTGTGTTTCTTGGGGACCAGCGGGTAGAGGTTTGTCCCACTTGATAACAGCCTAGTAGGACTTGGCAGCTGCAGTTGGGAAAGAGGTCTCCAGGGGCCAGGAGGAGCACATCCTCTTTCCGGAGGTGCCTCCCTGGAGCCTGAACTCTGAGCCACATCAGCTGCAGAGTCTGTGCCAGGCCTCCCTGGGAGGACAGCCTGAGGTGCTCCCTGGCTGGTGGGGGCCCTGCTTGCTCCCTGCTCTCTGGCTGTCCCAAGGTGCTGAGGCGGTTTTGTCAGTGGGACCAAGCCACACAGCAGGGCAGTAGGTGCCCTCCCTCCACTGCGCAACCCCTGCATAGCCCCTCTTGTGCCTGGCTGTCTTGCTGGCCTGCATTTCCAGGTTTGGTGACAGCCTCAGGCTGCTGGCATGCTTAAGCAGCACAGAGCAGTGAACGCCAGTCCCTGCCATGCTTGGCCCTGACCCCTGACTGCAGGCTGCATCATGCGCCTGCCCCTCCTTTGGGGGCAGGCCCCCAGGGCAGCCCCCATCCCATCCAAACAGCCTCTCCTTCCTCCAACAGGTACACCATCAAGGGCATCCGGAACCTGATCTTCTACGAACTGCCCACCTACGCCCACTTCTACAGTGAGCTCTGTGACATGTTGCGGGCCGGTGGCGGCCGGGAGGAGGCAGCCTGGACCTGTACGGTGCTCTACTCCCGGTACGATGCCCAAAGGTTGGCCTCTGTGGTGGGCGTGGAGCGGGCTGCACAGATGCTGCAGTCCAAGAAGAACGTGCACCTCTTTGTCACCGGGGAGAGCTGAGGCTGTGGTGGACAGGAAGTGGTGCTGGTTGAGATCCAGGCCATGGCTCCATGCTGCGAGAACCCAGTCTGGTCACCAAAGCTGCAGGAGGACATGGCAGGGGCACCTTCTTCTCCTCATGCTGTGTATCCCTGGAAAGCCACTTGGAAACCAGGACTTCGTAGTTCATGTCTCTTGGGAGTCAGCGGGTCTCTGAGGAGTGGCTAGGCGGAAGCTCCTGGGTGGTGTGAACTAGAAATAAAGCTTAGTGATGGTGGGACCAAGCTTAGTACACTTTCAAATTGGTAAATCCCATCTGAAAGAAGTGAGTGGCTTCTATTCTGTGAGAGCAATTCCAGTCAGCGCACGTCTGAATGAACTGATGGGGTAGGAACCGCGAGTGTGGACCTTGCGATGTGACTGTTGCTAGGGCTGGTGTCCGCTTCTCAGCTCTGTCTCACAGATGGGTTGTTGGAGAGGGAGGCGCTGGGTGTCCTCTCCCTGTCTGAGGAGAGCCTGCAGAGAGGGTGCCCATCATCCATCTGCTTGGCTCCTCAGCTGTCCGGGGCAGGATGGTGTGGGGCGAGGAGTGGGAGGCTGCTCTGCCTTGGGGCAGGGGTCCCCCCCACAGGGTACGGGCGGCCTGACCCGACTCCAGCCTGCTCTCTAGCCTGCCAGAGCAGAGGCTGCAAATGTGTGTTCACCATGTGAATCTGTTTGCAGCCGCAAGTCCTCATGTTGTGGTTTTACCGCCAGTTTCTCACACTTGGTGAATTCTTTCCCACTTGCCTGTTTGTGATGTTTTCTTCAAGTGAGGCAGCAGGTCCCTGCCTGAGAACTGGCGGCGGAGGTGGAGACGCTTGTCGCTTTCACGCGCCATTGCTATCTCGTATCACACAGATTTTGCAAAACTGTTATTTTTCTCCAGCCAAGCATTTTCAAACCTTAAAGATTTTCAATTCAACCTAGAAAAGTGCATTCATTCACTGATGGTTTTTTAAATAGTAAATGTTTCAAATAAAGAGTTAAGAGCACATTACATGATTTAATTTCTGTTGTTTCAAGGTATCACTTGAATGTTTAGCTGTCTTCAGCATCAGCTTCCTGCACTGCTGCAGTCATTTTAATCACAGCCCTGCTGGGGGCCTGGTGACCCTCACCCTGACTGTCCCAAAAACAGCAGGCCACCATTTGGGTGAGGGTGTCTAGTTGTACATCTTGCTGGGCTACACAGATGGGGGCCCTGTGCTCCTGGCTGCAGGAGGGCCAAGGCTGCACAACTGCCCCTCAGGACCAGCTGACCCTATTTCCTGGCCCTGCATTCCTCCTTCCTTCCCTCTCTCCGCTCCCTACCTTGGGTTCCCTCAGCTTGCACTGTTGTTTCTTAGAGGCCCTAGTGCTCTCCTGTGCAGCCAGCCTCCAGCAGGGAGGGAATCATTTGCTGGGTGACTTGGAGTCTGTCCCTGGCCTTGTGACCTGTGAATCATCTCAGCCTCGGCACTAGGAGACTTCACAGCCCGCCTCCCAGAGCTCTGCCAGGGAGGAGTCCCCTTGCCAGAGTGACTCTCAGGGCCACACAACCAGCGCCCGTGCTGCCTGAGACCCTAGCCTACGTGGTGGTGCCCAGGAGCTCTGCAGTCACCCCTCATCCCCCAAACTGGTTCTGGGGGTCCAGAGACATTTCACATGCATACACATCTTAGTCCTACTATTAGGGGCACGTGTGTCTGTGAAGTACCTGACAACCCCGCCCCCTGACATGGCCACCAGGCCCAGGAATAGTACATACTGTTGACTCCTCAAATCTTCCTCCCTAGGACATGGCCGATGTCCTGAGGGATGATCCTCTGGCTCTGGTGCTCCCCCAGCCCAGAAGGTGCCACCCAGCTCTGCTCCCTGGGACCCAGCCACAGTGCTCCAAACACTGAGGGTATAGTGTAGAGCGCTGCCTGTGCTGCCAGTGGGATCTGTTCTTCCACTTGAGGATTCAGGAGGACACCATAGGTCTGGCTTGACTGAGTCGCCCTTCTGGGTGGACTGACTTGGTGAACCTGGATTCTCTTGACACCTCCCCAGAGGCCCTGCGGGTGCTGCCACTTGAACTGGGACTCTGTGCATGTGTGGGCTGACACCACCACTATGAACTGGCGTGTTCCTTTCTCTTCCAGCACACTCTCCCTTTGTAATATGCTGGTGCCTAGCCTCGGTCCCAACTTGATCACGGGGTCTTAGGTAAGCGGAGATGACAGTCAACTCCAGCGCCATGGTCCCAGGCCACAGAGGGGAGGAATGCTTTTTATCACAGGCAAACCCTGGTCACATTTCAGTCACTTCTCAGTAGAATTTGTGACGATTTGATCTTCTTGCACAAAGAGCCCCAAGTCTGTCAAATGTGCTTGAGCCACAGGAACTCCCTTTGTCCCCCTCCAGACACCTCCCAGGCGCCAACATCTGCAGGGTCCTTGCCACTGTCCTAAACCCTTACCCTCTGCTAGGAGAACTGAAAATAAGCTCCCCTTTGGTGTCTGGGGCCCTGGCCAGCTTACTCCCGGGTCAGGTGAGGTTGGGGGCACCTGTGCGTGACACACAGTGACCATCCCTGCAAATGTGAATTCTGTATGTTTGGGCTTGACATGAGGACACGCCTGCAAAATGTTGAAGTCACTTGATCTGCTGTGAAGCAAGTTTTATCTTTTCATCAGGTTTCTAGTTCCAAGTGTTTTAAAACACTTGGCCTCTGGGCAGCAGGGACCTAACTGCCTCTGCCTCAGTGCTCAGGTTACACACAGCAAGGACCCCCACTACCTACTATTGTTTCCTCAGCTACCAGGACTGCAGGGAGTGGGGTGCAGTGAGGAGAGGAGGGGGAAGGGCAAGAGCAGGTTTTACAAGCCTGTGCTGGGTAGCAGGCTCTATAGGAGTGACAGCCCAGGCGGCAGTCCCTCAGGAGACCTGACAAAGGGCTCACACCTGCCTCCTCCCTGCTCCAGCTGTTCTCTTCCGAGGTCAGAGCCTTTCCTCCTCCTGCAGCAGCAGGTGGGAGCCTGAAATCTAAGGTCACTGCCTTCTCAGCAGCTGCTCAGCCCTGCTCTGACAACTAGCTGAACAGAAAATCAGTAGTAATTAAATCACTTCACAAAAGAGACCATTTAGGGCCGGGCACCGTGGCACATGCCTTTAATCGCAGCCTGTTAAGCGAGGCCGAGACTAGGAATCGCTTGAGTCCATGGGTTCAAGACCCACCCAGGGCAACATAGTGGGACCTAGTCTCAAAAAATAGCTGGGCGTGGTGGCGCGCACCTGTAATCCCAGCGACCTGGAAAGCTGAGGCTGGGTACCCCGAGTCCGTGGTATCCTGAGCAACGTGAGCCTTCTGTTCCCTGGGCAAAAATAGTGAGACCTAGTCTCCAAACAAAAAAAAAAAGAACTAGAGTTTCTTGTGCTGGGTAACTTGTTGGCCTGAGCTGCTGAAGTTATAGTCTCTGCTAGTGGATAGTGACCTGGCCTGCTGTCCCCAGGGAAGCTGACCAGTAGTAGATCCTAGTAATAACTGTTCTTTGGAGGCCTCAGCCTAGGCTCGCATTTCCATCTGTAGGTGTAGAAGGATTCTATACCACTGAGATCAAACACCAATCTGAGCCAGCCCCCATGCCTCTGGCAGCTGAAGAGTAGGCAGGGAGGCTCCCATTTTGTGGATCTTGCTTCAATGGAGTGTGGATGGATATAGACAGCCTCATCTGTGATCAGTTCCTGGCTTGGGGGCATTAGTGGGAGCAAAGCTGCCAATGCTCCCGGTCCTGACAGCCCCCAGCTGGTGGCCTTGGTCAAGTGGCAACCCTGGACACCTTGTTTTCCTCATCTGTTGCGAGACAAGTTACGTGTTCCTTCTTCAGCATGGGGTGAGGAGCAAAGAAGATTGGGTTTGCAGAGGGTCTGGCAATAGAAAAACTCACTAGCTGGGAGAAGGAGAAAGTATGCTTTACAGACAAGGACCTGGAGAAAGAAAGAGGTGGAGTAGCTGGCCCACACCCCTGAGAGGGAGGGGCAGGAGTGGGGGTGGCCCAGTCTGGGTGCTGGGGCCATGGTGTGAGCAGGGAGACGGAGGCTGCAGGATGCACAGTGCAGGTGGTGTTGGGAGGGATCTCATGGGCCACTTGTCAGTATGGAGGCCACACAGATGGAGGCCACACAGCAGGTCTTGGCAGAGTGATCTGGAGTCCCTAGATTTGGGGGCTGATGCTGTTGGGTGTGGCAGGGGGGTATCTTGATTTTGCACCCTGGAGCCCAGTTCTCTCAGAATTCTGCAACATTGGGGCTCCCAGAGCTGGAGGCTGCTTCCTCATTGATTTTCTTTAGCATCTAACAGGACGTCTTGTATTTCCCGAGTCCCAGAAAAAGGCCAGTGGTCCCGGCTCCCTGCATTCTGACCTTCCTCTCGCATCTCTCCAAAGTTTCCACCTCAGCTTGGCTTCAGTGGAAAATTCCACCGTGCCTGCCAAGCTGAACATAGATGTTTTAATTATATCAAGTCCACGGAGATCAGTCCGCACTGCCACCCAGGCTGGGCCTGGGGCTCCCGGCTCTGGTGGATGGTTTCCTGCATAGGCTCCTCCCAGGGAGAACAGTGGGCCGGGGAGTGGGGGGTGGTGGTCCTTTGCACCCTCTCTGCCACCTGCTGGGGCAGAGGAGAGGCCCTGGCTTTGTAGGGCTTCCATGGGGCTCCCTCCTGCTTATCCTCAGGAGGCGCTGGGACTCAGCTCCTCCTTCCTTTGGAATCAGGGCCTTGCTGCAGTTTCTCTGAGGGCCTGGACCGCAGCGGAAGCCGAAAGCTATGCAGTAACTTGGGCTGTTCTGTGCTCTTTCTTGTTCATTCTGGTTTCCCTGCTGGTTCCCTTTCCCCTCTTTTCTCTCACTTTACTTTCAGGCTCTCCCACCTCTCTCCTTTCCCCTTCTGAGATAGGCAACGTGGCAAGTGTGGGGGGGGGGGGAGGGAGCAAAGCGGGGGATAGATCATCTCACCTAAGATGAGATGCCTCCGTCCTCTGGGAACCTGCAGCGTTAATTTTCAGATCCTTAGGTCCAGAATGGCTCCCCAGGACCATTCTGACAGTGACCTTGAGAAGAGAGGGTTTCAGAGGAGGGCGGGTTGTAGGCTTCCAGGCATCCCTAGCGGGGCTAGGCCCATTATGGTCATGTCACAGGGCATAGAGAGAGCTCCCCCCAGTGGTTCAGGTATCCCTGCACCTCAATTGAGAAGATGAGCCCAGATGTGTGAGATCCAGGGGTTTTAGAGTAGGGGGGAGCTTTAGAACAGGACCCACAGGCACCTAGAGAGGCTCCCCGAGATGCAGGGTCCTGCATCTTCTCCACATGCTTACCGGCCCAGATGCTGCCAAGACCCAGTGTTCAACCTGGGGGGTCTGCTCACTGCAAGTGGGGGTCCTGCACCCCGGAACACCCATGTGCTCACTATCCAGCATGGTGTTGAGCAGACCCTCCTCTGCCTGCTTGGCAGAGCCCCTGCCACAGACATAGGGGTGCTGGTGCAGCTGGGAGGACATCTCCATCCATTTCTGGCGAGCAGCTCTTACGTGTGTCATCCAAAGCCAGAATCCGGAGGAAGAAAGGGGGGTCCCTTCAGAGCCAGAACCCTGGGTTCTCAGCTGCTTTGTTCTAGATTAAAGCTCAGGTTATTTCCAGAGATCAGCTGTCCCGGGGCTCTTCAGATTCTAGCCCTGCTCGTAGTCACGCTCTTGCAACCCACAGAGACAGCCTGCATCGGAGAGGGATTCCTCTTGTGGCTGAAAAGAGCTGGAGGGTGGGGGTTCTAGGGAATTTTTGTGCTGCTTTTTCTGACTGTGTGGAAGTAGGTCACACATGGGAAGCAAGCAGTCTGGGCCAGCCTGCACAGCTTTGCTGTCTGCAGACCATCTGAAAAGCAGGTTTAGCCCCTGAGTCCTGTGACTTTCTTCTCTAAGCCTTTTTTAAAATTTATTTATTTATTTTTTTAAAAAAATTTTGTTCCTTCAGGAAGTTTTCTAGGTCTCAGTGTTCTCACCCGAGCTGTGGCCTTTTCTGCCCTCAAATCTCTTGCTGTTTTTCAAGGAGTTCGGGGGAACGCTTGGGGCCTTCTTCAGGGCTGTGACTCCGGCAGGTTCTGGGGGGTGAGAGAGCCCAGAGGGAAAATCAGGAAGTGAGAAGAGATCCTGATGCAGAGCCGGAGTTTATTAAATGCCAGTTGACTGGCTACCTCCATGGGCTGGAGATAGCCAGCCAACCTAAATGTCCCTTCTGAGGCTGTGGGCCTGGGGTGTCTCACCCGAACCTCTGCCTTGTGGCTACGCAGCTTCACAATGTGACCGCAAGTGTCACGGTCGCCATGCCACAGCCTTGCGGTCTCTGCTGATGCTCCACCCCCGAGAGGACAGCTGTGTCTCCGACATGAGACATAAACTAAGGTCCTTGGCCCTCCATCCCTTGTGTGCCTGTGTCAGAGGTTACTGTGGTGGGGGTCAAGGAAGGAGGGTTAAGGCAGGCCTGGTGGCCATTGGACCGTGTGCTCTGTGGCTGTTCTGTCGCTGCCACAATGCCCCGTGCTGAGTCCACTGGGGCTGCTCAAGGTACTGGCAGGGGCCCACATCCTGGGATCCACCTGCTGACTCCAGGCTCATTCTGGGTGTTAGCAGAACTCATTTTGTAGAACTGGGCTCCCAAGTCTTGACTGGCAGGGGATGGGGTTCCCAAGTCCTGGTTAGGGACTTGTCCTGGTTGTGTCCTAACTGGGGGGTAGGGTTCCCGAGTCCTGTTTGGGGGGGCTGGTGGTGTCCAGTCTGGTGGGGTGGGGTAGCCCCTGTACCCTCAGGTAGCCTGCATCATCCTTGTCCAGGCCCTTCCTCCCTCAGGCCAGCTGGTAGTGCCTGAAGTGCACATCTCCAGGTTGCCTTGACCAGGGAAGCCCTCATCTCGCATTGGGTCTCCTGTGGTCAGCTGCCTTCGTGGTCTTTGGTCTCGGTGTAAGCTGACTCATCCAGCCGTCACTTGTGCCAGCATAACAAGCCACCCACCCCTCTGAACCTCGTCCTCCTCATGACCTGCAGCTGGGGGATAAAGTTTGGGTGTTCTGTCACCAGGTGTCCAACTTGCAGCCCCACCACTAAGGATCACCTGGTCATCCTGACCGCCCCACAGCTGTGATGGTAGATGGCATCACACCCTTCAGCATCTCTCCCAAGTGAAGAAGGCCTTTGAAACCCTTGCTGAAGTGGACACATCAACACCATGCCCTGCGTAGAACTAGCCACCGACATCTGGAGGACTTGCTAACGCTAAGACTCTGTGCTTCCAAACTATTGTTATTTGGTCCAGGACGGGGGAGATGACGATGGGAAAGAACCTATATGTGGGGCTTTGGGAATTGTCAGATACAGTCATGGGGGCTCATCAAGGCCACAGACCCAGAGAAAAGGGGGAAGCTAGTGTTTCGTCTTGACTTCTGTGCCCTCTGATATAGAAGATACTGGGTAGTAACAGAAATAGGCTGTGGGGCCCTGAAGTACTGGCATGAAAATGACTGTGGTCTGAAAAATTCTCTGCATGCCCTATAGACAAGCAGGTGCCACCTGACGGTGGGGGAGCCGTGATTATTACTGTGCAGGATGGGCTGTGAAACTTGCACTCATATATATTTGCAGACATATATATTTCCCTGGCAGATGTGGTGTTATAAAATGACCGGGGATTAGATTTGCTATTCCTAAAACAAGGGCCTTATGTATGACCTTGAGAGAGGCCTGCTGCTTTTACACGAACAGCTCAGGGATAATCAAGGATACTCTGGCCCTAGTTCAAGAAAAACTTTAGGAACCATGAACCAAAAGACAGGAAAAATTCTAACAGGGACCCCAAGAACTCACCTCTACCACCATCTAAGGAACCTGGCACTGAGGCATGCTGGGAAGGGAGCAGGGAGCCCAGCCAGGCCTGGCCGCGCAAGGCTCTCGCTGCGGAATAGTCCAGTGCTGAGACTCAGGGTGCTCGACCTGGCTGGCACCTGACACCTCGCAGTTTTGGATTTCATAGGTCACTTTTACACACATGTTACTTAAAAACTTTTCTCCTGGTCTCCCTGGCTCACTTCCCTGGTGACAGCTCTCACAAGATCTGTACTCCTCTTACTCCTAGGACTAACAGTAGGTTCTTGTGTTTTTAAAGCTCTAATCTCCTATATACAATGGAGTTTGGGAGCTGTGAATACTCATGGTTCTGAGGACCAGGTATAACATTCTCACCTGATACCTTTTGTGGGGAGTCACTGATAAACTTTGTAAGCACTCTGAAGTGCAAACCTATGTGAGCCTAAGATTAGTCTCACCTCTAGCCAGAGACAAGGGAAGTGTTGGGAACAGACTGACCAAAGTAACTACATTTTGTTTAAAGCCTCCATTTTGAGACCAGTGTCCTCTCCCTGCCCTCGGTGGAAAGTACCTGCCATGGATGGCTGGTCTGACATCCTGTTTCTGCCTCCCCCTAATCCTGGTTGTTCCTGACAACAGCATTGTCCACCTGATAGATGATGGATGCCAGCATTGTGCACCTGATAGAAGATGGATGCCAGCATTGTGCACCTGATAGATGATGGATGTAGCATTGTCCCCCTGATAGATGATGGATGTCAGCATTATTGGAAACCTATAGTTATGGGAACATAAGCATGTGTCCTGTAGTTATGGGAATGTGTCCTACACCTGCTTGCTTGCTTCACAATGCAGGGGGTGGTGGTGATGGTGGTTTTGCTCTATAGAAGGTTGTAGCAGAAACTGCTCGGGGTCTCCCTTGCGTAGCTGGTTTGGGAACCCTGGTGTACCAGTAATAGACCTGCAGCTTTGGACTTCAATTGGAGTCCTTGTGTCTTGTTGAGCAGCCCACGAGTCACAACAGTTAAACAGCAAAGCCTCTTCTCAGCATTCCCTCCATTAGGGTCTGACTGGTAACCAGGGCACAGGTATCTCAAGGGGTTACTTTGCAAATCCTGTCCCCACATGCTCAAGCACAGCTCAGCAAGTGGTCGACCCTGAATGTTCCAGAATGTTCCTGAGGTTCCAGAAGAACCTGACTCTTGACAGTGTGGACAGCTGGGCCTGCCCGGAAGTCACTCTTCCCGGAACCTCAGGGCACCCTCAAGTGCAGCGTATCCTCCTGGTACCCAGGAGGGAGAAAACATCCTGTCACTGAAGAAGAAAGTTGAGGTGGAGAGAAATCTGTCTTAACAGACCTTGCCAGCCAGCCCTTCCCTGCCTTCCTCTGCCTGTGGGTTTTAGTAGCGCTGCATAGGCATGACCCCCGTTCTACTGTAGACACTCAGGTGGAGTTTAGTGTTCCCCTGAATAGTAGTAAGCAAGGTTTGTGCTGGAGCCCCGCTCATCTGTCTCCTGTCAGACTGACCCGCAGACCCTGCAGGCACCTGAAATAGGGAGATGGAGCATTGTGCGCCTGCATGCCCTTGGCATGCTCATGGTGGGGGGAGGGCACAGGAAGAGTGCCAGGACTATGCCTGATATGGCATCTAGAGAAGCATGGGGGCCAGGCTGGGAGGGGAAGTGGGTTGTCCCGACTTCATCCATGTAGGAGCGATGTGAGAGGTGTTTTAGAACTTCTCAACAGGACCCACTTTTCAATGCCATTGCTTTGGCTATAAGCACTGCAGGCTGCAGGCCTCTCGAGCCCCCACCTCCTCCTTCACAAAAGTCCTTAGAGGTCTGAAGACATCACCATGTCTCAAGACAGGGTTTTGACTGGGAAGCTCCTGGCTGTGCTGGGGCTGGACTTGTGATCCGGAATAAACCCTGTTGCTGACCTGGTTGGTGGGGCGTGGGGTAAGGAGGAGGAGGAGGAGGAAGGAACTGGGGAGTGGGCCCTGTTGGGGGCCAGCAGGCCAAGGCTGAGTCATCCAACAGTGTTTGGAGAGGAGCCACATCATTTGGCTGTGACTAGTCCCCTGTCGGAGCTGCAGGGAGGGGTCTCCCTGGAACGGTCCATGCAGCCCCTGTGGGACAGGAGCCGACCACGGGGTCCTTGCAAAGGTGAGACTTGGAGCCCATCCAGCATGGTACTGGGGTCAAGCCAGTTTTGCTGCACAGGATACTCTGCGGGGTCTGATAGCTCCCCTAAGACACCGAGGGCCTCCATGCGCCTCACCTCTTTTTTCCCTTACAGACATCATTTCTTATACTACTGACTCAGAAGCCATCAGCATTTAACTTCTCACATTCCCACCCCACCCCCACTGCCCTGTGCTCTTCCAAAGGCCTGTGGTCACTTGCTGTGTCCCTGGCAGCGTGTGGGTGCCCTGGGACTGGACGCTCAAATCGGCCTTGACCTTCACACCAGCCCTTGTGTCTGGCTGTCACCTTTCCTTGCTCACTGTGCTGCCCCTTCTTGTGTTGAAACCGGCACAACCCTTCTTGTACCGAGGCCGTCTTGTGCTGGGGTCATTTGTACGGAATAGCATCAGCTGTTGGTGAGAAGGAGTCATTTGAAATTATTAGAATTCTGAAACCGCTGATGAACAAAACAGTCATCTCCCTGATACTGTATTCTAAAAAGTTGCTGCTTGTTTTTTCAAAGGCTTATTCAGACACTAATTTTCCTCATCTGCAAATAAATGTAAGTGTTCATAAACACCATTAAAATTATATCACATGGTTTTGAAATAATATTCAATTAGTTTTTGATGAAATTTATACAAAAAGGATTAAATATTCTTCAATGAGTGTTATGACTTACTCCTCAAACACTGAATAGACATTTTTCATCCAAGAAAACTGACTATTTTTGGTTTATGTTTAATATAATAAGTTATAGCTACCATTTGAAAATGAAATCTCTGGCTACTAGAAGTTTGATTATCTGAGTTAATTTGAGATAAGGAATTTTTAGTGTGTCACTTAAAACTGAGATTGGAAAGAGAAGACATCTCAATTAAATCCTGGATGAAACGACACTTTTCAAGGTGTTTCCTGATGTTGCAAGTCTTTTTAAAGTCTTGAGATCTTGTCGTGAGCTGATCTGGTTGGTATATTTTTATAAAATCTGCCTTTTGTTTGGGTACATCCTACAGATACTAGTTTACATGATAAACGATGCTCTCTGCGGTTCTCCATTTAAATTTGATAATAAATCTATCCCTGAGTTGTTGTTTCTGCAATCTTCAACTTTCTACCTCTGATTTCTTCAGGGATAGCCCAGAAAAGGAGCAAAGTCTGGGGGCTGGGAATGGGGGGGACTGAGGGCTGTGGATGTGGGGCTTCCTCCTAGGAACCAGGAGGCTGCCCCAAGGGTTCACCTGCCAAGACCCAGCTCAGAATCACTAGTTTGATATTTCAGTTTATGTACCAGGCCCAGGTTCATAACATTACTCGTTGGAGGTGACAGAGGACATGAGTAATCAGATCAACGAGTGTTTCTGTCCACACACTGGGTGTCTCCACCTGGTAATCCACACCAACCATGCTTCCGAGCTGTGCCCTGACTCCTGGTGCATATGTGCACATGTGTGCATGCGCATGTGTGCACAAGTGAGCTGATAGTATCTTGATAGTGTCACTCCTTAGTCTACAGTGGACTTGAAGAGACTATCCAGAATCACATATGCAGTCATAGAAGAAGCTGGGCTTTGGGGCAGGGTGTTGGCCGTGCAGTGTGCTGTCCGCAGCCCCACCAGTGTGACCGCACCCCTTGTGTGCTGTGTCTGTGGTAGGGCATTCGTCAAGTGAAGTTTGGCTCTGCCTGGTGATCACCTGCTGTCTCCATCCCCGTCTCTGCACTCAGAGCATGGACGGCAGAGAAGGGGTGTGCATGGGGATCCCACTCAGTGTGCCTCCCCAGCAGGAAGTGCTCACAGGAGAATCTCAGCGGGTCTGACTGCACAGCAGGAACACCACCAAGAATGATAGGTACCGCTCTGGGGTCAGATTCACCATGAGCATCTGAGCTCCCTTGGTGCAGTGGGTGTAACAGCACCTGGAGGTTGGGAGGTAACCGAGGGGACCTGTGCTGGGTGTTCAGAAAGTGAGAGTGACCGCTGTGCTCTATGGAGAAATGCAAAGCCGGTACTCACCCCATGAGCCAGGGAGCCCCGGGGAGGACGAGGGTCCTCTGTCATCTTCAGGGGTCACCGCTCTGAACAGCCATGTAGATGTCAGGCTGAAAGGCGGGTCCAGAGAGCAGGAGAGGGGGCCCTGTGTCCACTGCACATTTGGAGACAGATGGCCGTGGGCTCCTGTGTACCTCCCTGGGGCTGTGCAGCAGCCGTGTTTGGCTTGTTCTTTCTCTGGGAGAATGTCTTGTGTAAGTGTCCTCTCTGTGTGCATGCTTGCTGGGCAGCCGGGAAGGTCAGCAGGAGAGGCAGAGAGGGGCGGCAAATTACAGCTTGTATCTCTGTGGCCCTGGAATAAATTGTGGGGGACCAGCATAAAGACACCTTCCCAAGAAGAGCATATTCTCTGTGCACTGGGGTGAGTGGTGGCAGCTGACAGCGGGGAGGCTCCTGGCTAACCACCCCCCTGAGGCACTGGCAAGTACAGCTCCTTAGGCCCATGTACTCCCCCTCCCCCCACGATGTCCTTTAGTGGAACGTAAAAGCAGGTAAAAGGATGAAGCTTCAAATAAGAGAAACACCTCCCATCGCTCTAGTCCCCTCTGGCAGGCTAGAAGGTGGGCAACAGCACGTCTCTCACCTGTAGCCCAGCTTCCTAACCTCTTAAAAATGTCCCAAGAGACATATGACCTATTAGTTATATCTGTTGCCCCCGAAGGTAAATTCTCCTGTTATCATGCATCCCCATATCCATATGCTTTGCTACTTCCTCATGACATCATCGTAACATTTTCTTGCTGGAGTGTTTGAGGACTATCTCAACTTCATCAAAGTTCAACCTAAACATGCTTCCCAGGATCCCCATTCCATGGGCTAGCCTCACAAATCGCTATCAATCTCTTCCATCTCAATTTCTTCTTCATTCCATGCACAACTCCTAACATCCTTTAGCAAAGGAAGAGGTTGCATTGGGTAAGTTCATGGGGAGGAATTTTAGAAATCAGTATTTCAAAGAAAGTCATCAGAAGAAAAATCTTAAAGAAAAACCAAATAGCAGCCTAAAAGTTAACTGCTCCCAGCTTTTAGGATCTAGTTCACCTCAGGGAGGAAGACCCTTGGCATCTTTGTCTCAGCATTAGTCAAGGGGCTCCCCCTTACCCTGCACCTGGAGCACAGTCTGGGATAGGGCTGGGGGAAGGTGGTCATCCAAGTTGGCAGCAAGAGTCAGCACACTGGCTGGCCGAGTGTTCAAGCAGAGAGTTCTCGGGACCTCGTAGGCTGGGCTCACATCTTAGGATGTGGAGGTAGCCCTCATACCCAGGAAAGTGACTGTCTCTGCTCTGCAATGGAGTGGCAGCACCATGGCCAACCATGAGGACTAGGGGCATGCACCTGGAATTTCTGTCTGATGTGCCAGAGGTTCTGTGTGGCAGGAGAGCCTTGGTGCTGAGCCATTGACCAAGCCTCAGATGAGAGTGACCAACTCAACATGGAATGTGCCAGATGCTCAGGTGGCATCTCAGAGACCACTCACTAGGTGGAGTCCAGAACTGGTGCTCTGTCCTCTTTGGACATCAGAGAACCACTGGACATGGGGTTCCCATTAACTTGCAGCCTGAGGCCCCATGGGGATGCTACTGTTCCCTAAGGCCTGGGCAAGTCATCTGAAGTCTTCCAGATATTAAGAGGCCCCCAAAGCTGGGTGGACAGATGATTTAGCCAGTGATGCTGGCCTGGCAGGTGGGTGGACACAGCTGTCATGGTGGCGGGGAAGAACAGGCATGGAGAACAAGGAACTGGGCCCCGTCTGCTCTGGTTTTGACTTACTGCCTGCAGGGTGACTGCTGTGGACAGAGCTGTGTGGGCCACTGCTGTGGAAAAACACCTGTAGAGAAAGCCTTTTCTGAGGCTGCATTCAGCAATGGTGACTTCACCTCAGGAGCAAGAAAACACAGGGGCACCTTGAGGAAGGCATTTTACAGGGGGAGGTAGGTATGGAATTCCCAGTGGTGCTGAGTACCTGGTGGTGCTATGTGCCCCATAGCACTTGGTGATGCTGAGTACCTGGTGGTGCTGAGTACCTGGTGATACTGAGTACCTGGTAGTGCTGGATGCCTGGTGCTATTGATTGCCTTCTTAGATTGAGTACCTGTTGTATCAAGTACCTGGCCAGGTAATGTTTTGCTTAACTCACTGGTTTGGAAGCCTAGCAAGTCACTATTAAAAGCTCTTAGTGAAAAAGTCCAGTTGTGAGTCCAGAGGGCGGAGGGCAGGTGCATCTTGTGGCAATCACACTGCTCCTCACCTGTTGGCCCAGCTGGCTTTCTGGGAGGGTTCTTCATCTCTAAAGAGAAATCATCTATTTTTAAGCTTTTGTGTTGCTGTTATAATACTGACCTGTTCTTAACATTTTCAAGGCAAGCCCAAAGCGTGATATCAAGTGACTCGGGAATGGGCCTTGTGGCCTGTCTCGAACTCAGAATCCAGCGCCCATTTCCATGTGCCTGCCTCGGCCCAGCTGTCTGCAGGAGCATCCTTGACCCTGTGTCTGTGGGCAGCAGCCTGAGCTTGACCTCCTAGGCTGGTGCACGTTTCCTGAACCCCTGCCGACCTCATTGCTGCCTGTCAGGACTCCTGCTTCCAAGCTATGGAATTTGAAACCTAATTACCTAAGGAAGAAAAGGGAATTAGCAGAAAGGATCCTGGGTTAGTTCACAGAATCTAAGAAAGTACCGCAGGAGCTCAAGAGCCAGGGGTCACCTGGGACCTGCTCACTGTGTGCCCAGTGTGTGCTGCTCTGGGTGGTGGAGGCCCTCTGAGTGCTTCCACAGGTTGAGAAGCCAGGGGAGAGTCTTGCCTCCAGTCTGTTCCCTGTAACCTGCCTGGGTTAGGAGGTGCTGTTCACATGGCCATTTCCAGGACCAGTCAGTGCCTTGAGGAGTAGGGGAAACATGAGGGTAGCAGAAGGGGGTGCAGCAGGATGGGAATTGGGGGTGGAGGGGGGTAACGGAAAGGGTGGTGGTGGTGGAGGGAGTGTTCATATTTGTCTGGGGAGGAATGTAAGTGGACAGTGAACGGTAGCCTCAGCTTTTGCAAAAGTCCCTTTTCCACCATGTGACCTGCTGACAACAAGCTGCAGTGGAGAGAACGTGGTGGAGTAGAAAGTAGTTTAACAGTTACTTCCACTATTTTATATCATTCTTTCTATTGAAAGTTAAAATATTGTGCCTACTGTTTTAGGATAAAAAGTGAATTACTTAGGGGGTTACCAGCACGTGGTTTTCTCATCAAATTTTACAGTGTTTTAAAAATTTTGTGAGCATGTTCATCAAATGAAACTCTACCTTAAATGCTGAAACATAAATTATACTCAGATTCTCACAATTCACTTCCAAACGTTAACTTATGTAGAACTTGGAAATGACAGTGGCACAGAGACATCACTGTTCTCAAATAGACGGCGATTCTCTTTTTGAATTTCCAGAAGGTTTCCATGCTTCCTTGAATACATTGCTTCACCCTCCAGCCAAAAAAAAAAAAAAAAAAAGCAAAAGAAAACACCAATAAATCCTTCCAGGCAAGATTATGGCCTGCTTGGCTTCTCAGACACTGACATCGTCTCTTTACATCCGTCATGTAACAGTTAAGCCAAGAGAGGTTCAGTGAGAGGAAAAGATAACTAGAAGGTGATCTGAGAAATACTGTTCTGGAAAATGAGTTGTCCTTTATCAGTTTGTTTCTTTCAATCATGATATGATGCTGAGCATGTGTGGAAAGAGCAGGGCTGGCTATGCTGGGGACCCCTCTGCCCACTGCTGTTCATCCCTCTATCAGCAAGCTCGGGATATTCACTTCTATATGGAGAATCATACTTGATAGTGTTTTTAGCAGCAAATATGCCATGGGAGCTGACAGCGACCTCAGCAGAACTCCCTCCCAGAAGCAGGCCTGCACACTCAGAGTCCAACTAGCCAGGGAGGTTGAGGGACTTCCTGCAGCAGCCTGTTTAGCTTTGTTCCTAGATTATTATCACATCACCTTGTAAGTGTAGAATTCAATCGCCTTCTCCTTTTGCACTTTTTGAGGCCTTCTAGAAGCCCCTGCTTTCTGCACAGCAGGCATGTATTGGCATGAACACATTTCCACAATGTGAAAGGTTCGTGGCATGGTTTTCGACTTCTGAGTGAAAGTTGTTATAGAAATGTCACTGGTCATCACTGTTGAGACATCCAGCTGTGAACAAGGGTTTATGGACAAGCCTTCTGACCTAGAGCAAGACAACGCTCTGTGTTGTGCTGGGAATGTCCGCTGGGTAACCCTGTCTGACCAGTGCATCCTTGCAGGGCACTGTGTCTGTTGGGCTCTGATTTTATGAGACCTGTTCACAGCCCAAACTGATATGCCAGCCACCACATGTTTGGTCCCTGAGGCAACAAGCCATGGGTCCTGCCCCATGTGCTTTCCCTGTGTGACAACTTCACCAAGCACCAGGAAATGACCACAGTGACATCCAGGGTCCAGCCGTCCAGGAGCACAGTCATCCAGGGTCATGGGCATCTCAGTGTGTGGAGGGGATGGGGGCACTGGCTGGCAGTCACTGACTTGAGCTTCATTTCCCAGAAGAGCTGTACCCTCTGATGCGGTCAGTGGCAGGAGAGGAACACTGACATTTGCCCAACGACTGAAAACTGCAAAAAGCTCCACATCTAGTTTTTCTCTTCACTGTTGCCAGGCTGTTGTGAGGGGAAAGGGAGGAATCTCAAGGAAAACAGTGGCTGGAGGAAATGCAAGAGTCCCACTTCAGTCAGCAGTGGCCTCCACACAAACCAGTGGGTGCCTTTCTTGTGAACCAGTGATCTCACAATTCAGGTACACACAGCAGTTGTTCCTACACCCCACCCCCCACCAGAGATGTTGTAGTGCTCTCCACCAGCACCCTTCGGTCTCGGGCAGGCCTGCCCCCACCAGCACCCATGGGTCTCGGGCAGGCCCGCCCTCCATGCTGTGAACTTCTGGAGGCTCTCTAGGCTGCACACCCACCCAGGCACCCGAAGCTTAGGGCCGGAGAGGCCCCCCAGTTTCAGCACCCTATCGCATAACCTAACTTTTCGTAGTTCAAGCATGTCTTTCTGGAAGTGCTCTACCCCTCCCCACTGCACCCTGTGGGTCCTCTGGGTTCCACTGTGACCTCTGGCAACCATGGCACAATGGCCACCCGATTTAGGCTGGCTAGTTCTAGGGCCTGGACTCCTGATCAGTCTGGATAGAGGCAATGTTGCCCTGCCTTTTTGGGAACTTATGGACTTGGGGCTCAGAAAGTTGGCAGAGCCTGAAGGTCATCAAGCTCAGAAATTCACACCTCCCACCTTAAGGTTGAAGTGAACCTGGCTTGGGAAAGTGAGTGAGGCCAGCGTGAGAGCAAGGCAGAGACTTGGTGTAGAGCTCCGTTTCCTTAGTTAGATGTGATCCACTGTCTGTTTTCTTAAGTTAGTTCAATAGCATCACTCTCATTTACCAGGATACATAACAAGGATTATAACTGTTTCCATGACACTGCATTTCTTCATGGAAAAAGTGCAATATTAATGGTTTTAACCAGATTATCACTACATCCTTATATTCAGCTACAACCTGGTGTCCATCAAAGCTTAAAGTAAAAATATTTCTCTTCCCAAAAGACTCAAAATCCCTGGATAACATAATTGCATACCTACTAAATGTCCCAAAATAATTTTTTGGTGAAGGTACTTATTACATCTCCATTTGTATATCGCAGCTAGCTATTGCTACAAAACATTTTTAAAAATTCTTTTAGTGAATTTGATCTTTTTCAAATACACAGTTTACATTAAATAAGGGTCCCAGCTTTGAAAATCCTTCATTTCTTAAAAGCACCTGGTGAACTTTTATATAATTTGAGACATAATTTTCCATCAACTTAACACTGCTGTCCATGGTGGCTGATTATATTGGCTGGCACAGGAAAACTGTTAACAATGTAAATGAAATACTTTTCACTTTTCCTTACAGCAGGCTTTTGCCTTTTCCACTGATGTTTTGGCTAGCATTGGATAATCAAGCTGTGCTGGCTCCTGGAGATCAAGTTATCATTTGAACGATATTTTTATGAAATCTTGAGTTGAAGGTTAAAATATCAAAATGACATTTCCATTTCTTAGACCCAAGAAGAGGAGTTACTGTGATTTTTTTTTCTCTACCTGTCTGTGCTCTTAATTATCTCCACAACACCTGATTGGAAAATTGGTCAAGGGCTTGAACTATGGGTCTGAAAATTTTGCAAAATAGTCACTAAAATAGTGCAGGCCCCATCAGAATGGGGGCAAGAGATTGGTGGGCCCCCTGTCACATTTCTGAATGGAGGGGGTGACTTTCAGGGCATCCGGACCATCTTCAGTGACAGACTGGGACCAAGGGTCTAGAGAGCCCCACATCTTCCCCTGGTCCCCTCAGGAACCAGGCCAACTATACCTCTGGAAGCTCTGTCTTCCCCTTGCAGACCCCACCAGAATGGGGGGGGCTGCCAGGCATGTGGGCCAATGAAGGGGTGGAGGGGAACAGGGTTAGGAGAAGGGAGATCATTATCACCCCCTCTGGATTGCTCCAAAACCAGTCAACCCTCATCAGGAATAACAAAATCACTAATTCAACTGCAGATACACATGAAGATGGAGGTGAGGAGAAAGAACTAACGTCAAGAACAACAAACATGTCAGATCCAGAGGACACAGGGCTGTGAGACCAACTATAGTGACAAACCGTCTTAGAAGTACACCCACAAGGTTTCCACAGATGGGAATGGAATTTCCAGTTCAAAGATGCCAGCAGTGTGAGCTAAGCATCCTCCCATTTCATGGGGAGAGGAAAGCCACAGAGAAGGGAGAGCAGCCCCACAACAAGCCTGACCAACCATCCACCAGTGCCTGTCCTGATCAAGAACTTTATATGTGGACATCGGCTGGAAGAAATGCTCCCTATACCAGAGACTGAATTGTAAAGCAAAGGAGCAGCAAAAACAGTTTCTGTCATAGAAACTGGGTCAGAGAAGATGACCAATAAAAAGGTGGGGGCACTGAAAGGATACAAACATGCATGAACTGGTTGCCCGCAACAAAGATACACCTGGAAAATTAATCACAGGCCACTGTGTCCCAGGAAAACCCATTTACACCTGGCAAAAAGACATTGTTTCAGGAAAAAAGGAAGAATCCAATGGACTGAAAACTAACTTATAACTGGCAGTGAAAGAAATCATGGAGCAACCAGAGGAGGGGGCAAGGGGAGGGGAGAGGGGAGGAACACCCAAAGGGCAAGAATAAAAGAAATGCAAACAGATCTTACATAATTAAAAAGATAGTCACTAAAATAGAAGCATGTACAATTAAGTGTGAAGTAGTTCTTGAAGTTCCCCTTGAGTATAAAGGCATATGAGGTAAAATTTAGGAAAAAATACCATTAGGTGGGATGTATAACTTAAAAAAATGCAAAACATCTAAATCTGAAATAATGGAAGCCCCCCAAATTATAAGCATCATAGCATGTTTTAAAAATAGAACATATTAGGAGCTGAGTTTCCACTCCAGGTGGTCACTGAACAAGCTCAGATCTACATGGGATGCTGGTGATGCTGCCAACGCTGGTCTCAGTCATCTCCCAGCTTGTATTTGGAAAGCACAGACTATTTTAAGGCAGTACTGGTAAAGAGAATTCTGCATTCTAATGTGAGGGGAAATGCCATCAATATTGGCCTAAATTCCTGGATTAGACAAGATTGACTTCAAATTCATCACACACACAGATTAATATACTGAGCAAACTGTGCTGATATTAACCTGGTTTATGGAGATGGGCATGACCGGCTCATATAGAGTCACTCATGTAGTTGGGATGAAGTGATGAAGATGTTTTCTTTCAATATGAAACGAAAGTCTTTTTAAAAAGTCAAACAATTGGATGACCCATTCAGCCAGAAACCTCAGGCCCAGACTATGGTTTTACTTCAACCACTGCCTTCTAATTCAAATCTGTCTTCAGGGCACTTGTGTTTGGCCTTGCACATATTTTTGCTGAATGTCATAGATTTGAATGGCGCACACACAGGTTTCCTAAAATAGAGACATTTTAATGTTTCCTAGGTAGAAAGATCACTCACTGATCCTCTTGTTTGTAGCCAGATTAGCAATTTGCCTAGTTAAAGAAATAGAAATAGTCCCTGAAACAATGAAATGGCAAAGAACGAGCGTCTACTGAACATGAGCTGTATGTAAGGGAGGGAGAACTTGCAAAGAAGTCATGGGAGGAAGTTTCTGCTCTAGATTCAGCCTCCTCCCTTACATAAGCCAGGTTCTGCTCCTTGCAGAGCCTTACAGATCCCCAGTACAGCCCTCTGCTCCAACGCTCCTCTGCCAGGCAGAGCCTCCCTCTCCTGGCTTGTCGCTGCGGTTCATGCCCTTCATCGGCCGGGCCCTCAAGCCACCAATGAAGTTGAGAGCTGGGCAAATATTTGAGTGGTTCAAGTCCTCAGGTATGAGAAGGGGCTGCTGTAATTGCATCCAAGGGTGTCCAGGGGCAACCTGGTGCAGCCTGGGGGCTGCTGGGGGCTGTCGTGAGTGTGCGTAGGTTCCCAAATTAAAACAGCTGCATGAGACAGACTCTTCAAGCCCTCATCCAAGACATCTGTCTGTCCCCTACTTTTGCATGGCTTCAATGTTTATAGCATGTAGTCACAGGGAAACTCATATTTCCAGAGGAAGCCAACTCAGAAGGGTGCTTTATCTGGAGAGAGGGAGGGAAGGGGAGAGGGAGAGAAGGAAGAGAGAAAAAGGCTCCTGGGGGAGGAGCCGCTGACCTCAGGATCCCTCTCTGCTTGCTCCCTGCCAGCTAGCTGGCTGACTCTCACCAGGGTGGCGGAGATCCCAGGCGAGGGAGGATCTGGTTGATTCAGGCAGAGCAAAACAGACGCGACCTCCAGGTCACTCAATCTGAAGGAGTCGGCGGGCAGAGGCGCCAAGGCGGCCCTGTCCATGGTGCTGACCGGCCTCCCGCTCCCGCCCGCCGCGTCCTCCGCTTGGCCCCGGCCGGGTGGCCCGCGCCGTCGCCGGGCGCTTGGGACCCTCCCGACCCGCCGGGGCTCGGTTGCGCTGGGCGCGGGGCGCGGCGGTCACGTGCGCGGCCGGGAAGGTTCCACTCACCGCGGCGCGCGCTCTCAGCCGGGCCTCCAGCTGCCGCCTCTGCCGCCGTGGGGTCCTCAGGGCCGCGCCCCGCCCCGCGGGCCCCCGCACCTCCGCGCGGAGTACTCCCCGCCGCCCGCGGCCCCGCGCGCCGGCCCCCGCCCGCCAGCCAGTTGGTGCGGTCCATGGCGAGCCCATCATGGCGATTGAAGGTAGGTGGCGGGCCCGGAGGCGCGAGGGCCCGGGCGGCGGCGCGGGGGGCACGGAGGGCGCGGGGGTTGGGGGGGGAGCAAGGGCTGTCGGGCAGGGGGGCGGCGTCCGGACCACTGGACTCCCGGCGTGGCTCGGGCGGGGTTCGCGCGGCCCCTCGGACCCTACGGCCCCTTCTCTGGCCCTGGCGTCCAGCGGCCTCGGCCACGACCGGCGCGCGGGGAGCGCAGAGCAAGTCAGGTCGACAGGTGCAGCGCAGAGGGCGCCTAGGGGGCTGCACCCCGACCCGCGGGCGGGCGGGGCAAGGGGCCCTGCACAGGACCTCGGCCCTGGGTGTGCCCCCAGCCCTACAATCTCCCCTCTGGACCCACAGTCCAATTTGCTGCCAGGGGTCCTCCTTGCCCTCCGAAGTGTGCCGCTGGTGTTCGGCGCTCCTCTGTTCCCCCGCCCTGCCCCGTGTTGGCTGTTGTGGGGCCTGGGAAATGTAGGGTGAGGTTAATCTCTTCCTCAAGTGGTTTCTCCTCACACTCAAAACTGCCTTTTCTCGGTGGCAGGAAAGTAAATGCATGTTTACAGGAAGGTTGGGTCTCAGAATCCAGCTGCCTGGCAGTGCCCACTATCTTCATCTCAGAAAGTAGCTCAGTGAATTAAGTTTCTAGAGAAAGCAGTTTGCACTTAAGTCTATTTTCCTCTTGTTTCACAGACCCGTAGCTGGGGTGGAATGTCTGTGTTTTACTGGTCATTATGACACTGTAAGCATATCACGTCTGTGGTGGTCAGGCCGGTTATGCCTCAGTCCTGCCAGAGCTCAGACCCCCCACCCCACCCCCAGGAGTCTGGGTGCCACTGCCACCCTGCAGATGTGGGGTACCAGCCGGATGCCATGTGTGTTCCTTCTGAGCGAAACTTTCCAGACACCCCCTGTCTAGGTGGCTGGGTGCTGCCAGGAGCACCTTCAGCCAAGGCTCTGGAATTGCTCTAGCTATGTGTTTGTGTTTATCTTGTTTATTTAATGCGAGTGACCACATGCAGGGCACACCTCGAGACACTGTTGGGTGTCTGCTGGCACTGAGATGGTGCTGGAGATGGCAGCCTGTCATCTGTGATCCTGTGTGCCCAGCGGGGCTTCCGGCTACCCCCACTAGAGCTGAGACACTGGAAACCAAGTCCACTCATGGACATTTTGTGCTTTATTTCCCCACCAGTTCGTGGTAGAGTATCTTTTGACATGGTGCAGGTGGAAAAGACTTAGAAAGAGTGAGAAGAATTGCCTAAATAGTATCCAGATAGGATCCTGCTTCCAGGTTGTAATTTTAAAATACAGTCCTTTCCCGCTTTCCCCAGGCCTTCTTTTCTCCCTCGCCAGCCACTCCCCACTGACACTAGACTGATCCCTTTCTCATGTAGATGAGTGGCAGTCACTCCCCCAGTCACTCCCCCTGCTGCTGCTTGCATGTTTGAAGAACAAGATTTTTAGGCACTTCTCCTTTTCTAGAGAGTCTTCTATGAGAAATTCGTGAATATTTTCATGCTCAAGCATTTGTTTCAAGTTTCATATTGCGAAGACCAGGATTTAAGCCTTTCTTAGTTTGGCAGAGAAAGTGCAGTTGATAGAGTATTTCAAGTGAAGCTGTCAGGTCTTGGTCCTACTGTGCTGGTTTTCCCATATTGAAGATGGAAGGTTCTCTGCACACACCACCCCAGGCTGTGTTGGGGTATCAGGTGAGCTCTGGATGAGGACTTTGCATTAGGGGCATTTTAGAATTTGGGGACCAAGCAGGTACTTCACACAGCCATGACTCCGTTCCTGTGCCGACTCACTAGTCTCACCTGTCACTAGTCTCTGCCTGGGGCATGATTGTGATGCCGTAATCACAGCAGGTATGATTCCATGAGCTGTCATTCCTTGCGAAAGCACACACAGTATGCCAACTGCTGGGGTGTGTCCATGGCACCGAACCTTGTATGGTCTGGAGCTCTTGTCACTCCTCAGGGCTTGGCGTCTGAACCCTCACTGTCTGTGCCCTCCATCTGCTTCGCCACACACCTCTCTGTGGTGTGCTGTTCTCCGTGTTGTGAGGCTGGAAGGCCTGTACTAACTGCATATGGTCATGGGCTGGCCCATCCCAGCTGCTTGTGGGGTCCCATCCACAGGGGCTGTCTTCCCCCACCTGACTGGTACAGAGCCCTCTTAATTTACAGAGGTTTAAAGTTAGAACAACCATTCTGGAACTTCCTCTTGGCCAGAAGGAGGTGGGAAGCCACCCAAACCATTCTCTTCCATCTGGATTTTTCAACTCATGCCTTTCGTGTCCTGCTCAGTGAACAGTGTTTTCAGTAGCACAATGATCATCTAGCTTACTCTTGCAGGCGCTTGCTCTTCCTTGGGCTTTGAATTTTAATGCTGAGTTTAGGCTTTGAGGCAGTAAGGGTTACTTTCATTCCTGCTTTGTGTGCAACCCTTACTTTACAATTCCAAGTAACCCCACATTCCCTCCCTGTGTCAGACAGCTCACTGCTCACCCGCAGTCACACACACATCTCCGAGCTGATATAATTCCTGCAGAGAGGAAGAAGTTGTCCTTATCTTAGGTCAAGGCACAGTTTTAAAACACGTGGGAATACGAAGAGCAGCACAGCCTTCTTATTGGCAGAGTTTGGAGAGCGGCAGAGATGACCAGGCCCTGCCCACCCAGTCAGTCACCCAGCTGCCGTTGCCCAGTGCATCCCCTCCTCTGCCTGCCCAGTCTCTGCCAACTCGCTCCTGCTTTTGATATCTTATTGTTCACTCTTAGACTGACATCCCTGTCTTCTCTGCACCTGCTTTACCTAATGTTCTGAATCCTGTTGGCGTTCTCTGCTTTATACACACTGCTGCAGGGGCACCCGAGGGGTGGCATAGTCCCTAGCTTGTAAGTTTGTCTCTTCATTCTGAATTCCTTGAGAATAATGTTTTCTTTATTTTCTGCGCTCTCTGCATTCTGTGCAGTGTCTGAGCACTGGAGGGACTCTGTGCAGACTTGAACTGTAGTCGTGGAGTTCAGTGCAGCATCTTCAGGGGTTGTGGCCATTGCCCACATATATCCATTTTTTTTTTTTTGAGACTAAGTCTTGCTTTGTTGCCTGGGGAACTGCAGAGTCACGTTGCCTGGGGTACCACAGACTCAAACGATCCCCATCCTCAGTCTTTCATGTAGCTGGAATTACAGGCACCCCACCACGCCCAGCTATTTTTTTGAGCTGATTTCGATATGTTGCCAGGGCGGGCTTTGAACCTGTGGACTCAAACAATTCCTAGTCTTGGCCTCCCTTCTTAGGCTGGAATTAAAGGCACGCACTACCAAGCCCGGCCCTGCCCACATATATTCTATCAGAAACCTGCCACTCAGTGTCTTCTAGCCATCTACTTGCCCTAATTCTGTTTTCTGGAGCAATTAATTAGCATCCTTGATTCATAAATTCAACGCACACAAAATTGTCCTAATTTATGTCTCCAAACCATAGTTAGATCTCTTGGAATTCCCACTGCGACCAGAATGTTTAGTTTGGGACATTCAGAATGTCCTAAACGAAAGTTGTCAGCACTGCAGCCTCCACACTCCCCACTCCATGCAAATGTGCCATCTGAACTGCGTGTTGTAACCAGGCATCTGGAGAGGAACCTGGAAATCAACCCTGTCTGTCTTCGCCCCCCCACATCCTGCTGATCACAGAGTCCTGCCAAGTGTGTGTCTCAGATTGATTTAGGGTGCTCAGTGCTATGTGCTTATTAGTTTCTCCCCAGGCCTTTCATTAAGAAACTTGCATTTATTTTCAGACTCATCTTATTGTCCCCATTCTTCAGTTTCTTCCAGACTGTTGTCTTTCTAAAATGCCAATCTGAATTATTCGAAACCTCAGGAGAAAGCTGATCTTCAGAGGTCTGGCCCCTCTCTTCAGAGGTCTGACTCCTCTCTTCCCACAGCTGGCCCCATTTTCCTGTTTCTTCCATCGATCAATCAGATGAGTCTTTACAGGAGTTTTGTTGGTTTAAAGAAAGTTCACCTGTATGGTGACTCGCTATAGGTCAACTTTACTTACTCTCTCCGGGTAACATTTTATTTTATTTGAAAAAGAAGGATTCGTGAGAAAACACTCTGTGTGTGCTTTTTATTGTACCTTATAGTTGACTGTGATGCTTCACATACATTTCTGTACCTGTCAGTACCATTCAGGGATGTCTTTGAAAGTTTGCTATGACTCTATGATTTTCAAGACAGAATTTGGACCTTCAAAAACCATTTGTAATATGGAATTAAAAACCCAATGCCCATGCTGTATTCCTAGTTTGAGGGAGCAGGCCCTCTACACACTTCCCTGTGTTCCGCACATTTGTCACATGGAGACACCACTGTGCGTAAAGGAGGTGACACTTTGAAAGACGCCTCATGGCCCTGGTTACTGAACAGCTTTTGGGGGGGGGGATTTTTATTCAGTTCATCGGTGATATTCCTAAAAGGGAGACTTCAGTTTTCATCAGGAATAAAATTTCTAATGGTTCATGCAGCTGTAAGACAGGTTTGGATATTAGGTAGAGTTTTGGGATACCTCCCCAAGTGTTTTTGAGTTTCCCCAGATTTCGTATCTAACTCACTAGACAAAATTAGAAGAAAACAGAGAACACTAGAGAAATAGCTGCATTACAAGTGTTTGCTTTTTTTGTTGTTGTTGTTAATTTAGATACTGTAGAATATAACTATGAATGCCAGGGTGGAAAGCAGAGAGAAACACATACTAGCTTATTTGTACAATCTGTGGATAATGTGGTCCCCTTATTGCTATAACCACAGAATATTAGCACTGAATATGGGCAGGTGTAAGGGTGGTCTCTCGCATACCATTTCTATTTAGCTGATCTCATACTCCCCTGTCTCCATCTTGGCTACTTAATCCCTGACATGAAGAGTTGTGTAGATGCTGTAAAATTGGGCAAAACTACCATACGCACAACAGTCTAGCTCTTGAGTGAAAGGATGATATACATGTAGTGAAATCTTTGTGGGAGCCTAAGAGAGTGGAAAACCTTGATGTACCACTTTTCAGAAGGAGACGGCTGCTATTAATGGTTCATTTAAAATGAGATTTCGAGGGCCCAGAGCATCTTCACAATGATTTCTTCTTTGCACCTTTAAAGGACTGCACCGGAGTTGACACAGAGATGCTTGAAAGAGTCATGGTCAGAGCTTGTTTTGATGAGGACTGTCTCGTTACTCTGAACTTGCGGAAGCCGTGTGTGTCAGGATCCCTGAGGAGCTCCCAGTGCGGTCACTCACAACCAGAGGTGTCTTCACATGCCAGGCAGGGAGTCAGGGTACACACTTTGCTGAGGCTTGGGGTGTCATTCCCGCAGGGAGCTCTGAATAGGCAGAAAACTGAATGAAAAGGAAGCTCAAAGGTGGGAGGGATTATATTTGTGAATGGTAAGTGGACTAAGTTTTTATAAGCTAAACCTTATAAAATGATTGAGTCAAGTCATCGGACAGCACAGGGATTAGAGAGTACACCAGCCTGCTCTGAACCTTGGGTGGTGGTGGGGTAAGGGTATGTGGGGCTTCAGGATCCTCCAGGAAAGAGGCAAGCGGTCACTTTACGAGATGCTGGGCGGGGGGAGAGGGGGGAGATTGGGGGTGGACATGTGTCTTAAAATGTAGGCCGTCTTGGAGAGAAATAAATAGATGAAGATGAGTGTGTGGAGGTAAGTATAGAAAAGGCTCGTCCAGACTATTTTAACTCTAAGTCAGTGCAGAGCTAGCAGGGGTGGGAACGGAAGTGCGCTTGGGCGGAGAGCTCCTGGAGGGCTGGAGGCCCAGAAGGCTGTTTTTAAGAGCAAAATCCTAAAAAGAGGACAAGAAGCAGGAGAGGAATGTCTGCCTATTTACACAGACGCCACACTTGCAGGGGGTGATAGCTGGGGCTGCAAGGAGAGACAAGGTCTTGCCTGGCATCATATAGGTCTCCAGGGTGTGAATTGAAGAGGTCTTTGAATCTCCTTAGTCCTATTTGTGAGGCATGCAGAGGGAAGAGCATTTCAGGGCATCCACATGGCTCCATGATCCTATCACCCCAGACAGCAGATGCTTGACCTGTGGGCCCTCTGGAGTCTCGCAGACATCTGCTTGATTAAAGGGTCTTTTCCCCAGTTGCTTTCAGCATCCTGTTCCACGTGATGTCTCCCTCCCTCCGGCAGCTGCCCTGAGCCACAATGTAAGAGAAATGCTCTTTTCTGTCTTGTGGATTTTATTACTAATTTACAAGTGAGCTTAGTTGACTTCATTTCCCCCACTTCAAAGCTTAGGCTGCAAGCACCAGGTTGCATAGACAGAGCCAGGGGTGCTAGTTCTTGGCAGAGGTCTGGCTAATTCCAAAACAGGAGTCTGGATGTAGGGCCTTGGGCATTGTCAGTCTTTGGGCGGCTTAATTAGGCACAGGACGGAGGGTGGAGATGAATGGCTAAGATCTAAATGGATTACACCGGCTGGCGGGCGCCGGCAGCATTAATAGGAAATATTGAAGTTTTCCACCCATCAAGTCCAATGTGAGCATCTGCTTTAGAGTTAGCAGCCACAGAGCCGACCATGTCAGCCCGCAGCAGCGTGCAGGCATTGATAACCAGCACCTTTAGATGAGATGGTGTTTAGGGCATTTCTATTGCCTTGCTGTGTTTGAGTAGAAATGAATAGAACCTGTAAATTACAGTGGTTTAGGTTCATGGTCAAAATAAACATAGAAAGGCAAAAAAGGACTTTATTTTAGGAATTTAAAGGGATTTTTTAGAAGTCTTTTCAGATCTATGTGAAAGGAACTGCTCCTTTGGGTGTAATTTTATCTTTGTCCACCTCGGTATATATTGATCAGAACATATCACAGCTGATTTTCCTTCTGTAGGAGTGTGGAAAGTACAGACTATATCATATGTCCCCTCCCACCCCCACTTGGAAGACAATCTCAGTTTTTAGTCACGTTCTCTGTGATGTGCACATTCATGCATGCATGTACACGTGCACACATACAGAGCACACACGTGACCCCATATCTGTCTCTTCGTCCGCTCTCTGCTTATGCCGATTGTAGAGGATCCTGCCAGCTTCCATTATTCCCTACATGGGTTTGCCTGAGGAGAAAGATGGTAGCTCTGAATGAGCTTATCATTTTCTATGTCTCATTTCCCTCTTGCTGAGATGATTGCCTCAAGAGCCATGCTGGTATTATCTTCGAGAATAGTTTGAGAAACATGCTTTTATTTAAAGAACTAGAAAACAATTTCATGATTTTCATAAAATGAAGAAAAATTGGGTGTTACTTTCTCTTAGACTATATTTGTTGTTCTATTTTTTCCAGACAATTTATTTGATCTTGGGTGACTTAACCTTTGTTGCCTTGACTTGTTTATTTACTATGAGCTGCACAACTTTATTTCTAAGTTCTAGTCTCTTATATTCTCTCAGACTAATATGATTGCCAGTTTTTATTGGTATGTCTGAAATAAATTTGATATGTGAAAAATTATTTGAGAACTCACTTTGGGTATAATTCTTCATTTCCTTGAAATCTCTTTCTAAAGAGATTGACTAGTTGATGACTTGAAATACCGTTTCCCTCAAACCAGTTCAGATATTGTGAGGGACAGAATTCCTCAAAGATCTTAGAATAGAGCCACCATGTGATCCAGCTGTCCTGCTCCTGGAAATGAAATGCCCCAAAGAAAGGAAGGACCTCAAAAATTGTCTGCACTTTGGTGTTCATTCCAGCATTTTCCACTGTAGTCAAGATATGGAGTCAACACTGGTGTCAGTGGGAAAATGGAAAAGCAACATGTGATATATGTGTGTGTGAGAGAGAGATAAAGAGAGAGAGAGATCAGCCATGAGGAAGAAAGAAGCTCTACCATTTGTGACAACATGGATGAACCAAAAAGTCATTATACTAAGTGAGAAAAGTCAGAGAAAGACAAATACTGTATGATAGCTCTTCAATGTAGAATAAAAATCTCCAGACTTGTGGAAACAGTGGAGTGGTGTCACCAAGGGCTGGGGAGGCTGGGCAGATGTCCCTGAGGGGCAGAGACCTGTAACCCATTGAGGGGTTATCAACCCTGAGGAGCCTTTGAGGCGTGGCTGTAGATAGTAGTGTTATAGTGCAAACTTCAAAGTTGCTAAGACCAGATTTTCAGTTGTTCCTGGCACAACAAGGAATGATCACTGTGTGACACAGTAGTGGTTTCGCTGTGTTGGTGGTACTTGTATGACAATATATGAATGTATCTGATCTCCACACAGCATGCCTGAAACTTACATAGTGCTTTGTCAAGTATACCTCAATGAAAAAAATCCCTTCCCCTGTACATTTGATTATCTGCATATCAAACCAGCAATTTGTTTTCTCCAGTATTTTACAAGTATTATTTGCTACTTTTACTTCTGTGAGACCAGAATTGAAAAATTAGTGTTATAATTATCACTCTGGTGTGTTCTAGTTTTAAATTCAGTAAATCACAAAGAGCGATTTACTAGTGACTAGTCACAAACAGTGACTACCTAGTTAGTGCCTGCCGTGACTCGCCGTGGCTCATAGTTTTGGCTTTTCTCTTGGCAACTCTTCAGATTTACTTTTGGAGATTGAAAAATGTACTTAATAAGATGTGTACATTTTAATAAGAGTAATAAGAGTGTACAGAGTTCACTCTGTGTAACTCCGATGAAAAACTAAATCTTTTGATTCCCCAGTACATCAAGGCATACATGCTCAACATAGAATGTGAATTTACTCCAGCTCAGGCCTCCTTGTCTCATGTAGGGTCAGAGATAAAAGGAATATTGAGCACAATGTCTGATAATACAGTGCATTTAGCCTTTTGTGTTTCTTCATTCATTGTTTTAAAAATAAAGGTCTTCCCCCCAATTTTCTTTCATGGCCTGAAATTTATCTTAGTGCTCTTTTTATATATGTGGTGATCATCATCACTGTGCTCCAGGCCACCCGAGAGCCAGCTCTTCCTTGTGGGTGAGGGTTTGGGGATAAATGTCAGGGAGAGTCAAGCCATCTGACTGATGTTTTCCAGTTATGTGATTTTTTTTGCAAACTTTGTAAAGTTTGCCAACTACCGGCTATTCTATAAATTTAAGATGTAGTAATTATTTGACAATTTTTGAGATTCTTTCATTTGCTGTAGACAAATTGAATACTTTCAAGAGTGGGTACTTTCATTGTCATTCTGCAGTTTCAGGAAAAGTCTTACAACACCAGAGTTTTTATCTGTTACTGTCTATATTAAGTCTTGTAAAAACTATGTGATCATATTGAAGATTAGATGTGTAGCCAATTTATATTAAATATGGAAGAAATCTAAATCTAGTTTTACTTGCATGTTCTGTGAAGTGTGGCCTCGTTACCTGAGTTGCATGTATAACTCAGACCCAAGTGCAAGAGCTCCTTTCTAGAACTTGGGCCTGATGACCATGTCCTGTGGGTGCTGCTGAAGGAAGACCTAAGCAACCAGAACAATAGTCCATAGTCTGGAAAGTTAATAATCGCTAACAAGCAGGAGCAAAGCACTTGATTGTTCTGGGCTCATAAGCATACATTCCAGTGAAGACAAGCCCTGGACTCGATAAGGGGAGCTCCTTTGGAGACTCCATGACAGTGTATCCCCAAAAGCAATCAGGTGATGTCTGGCTGATAAGCTTGAGACCAAGACTAGGATCTGAGAGCATTTCCAGATCAAGCAAATTCACGTCCCCTAAAATCTAAAGAGCCTAAAATCTAAAGAATAACACATTCTCCAACTCCCCCTATTGTGATTGATACCACATACGATAAACGCATTAGTAAAACAAGACCTAACGTGAGCAGATTGGACACTGGCAATTGGTCTCCATATCTCTCTCTCTGTCCTGTCTTGCTTCCTGATCAGTGTGCTGGCCCAGATTTGTTGCCCCACGATTGCAGTGGTGTCCATTTGTAAGTAGCTGATGAAATCACCAGTGATGGCTTCACTGAACATTCTAGAACACTCACAACTAACCATCCTACTCTTGTTATCATTGCTACACGAGTTGAGATTTCTTGAGAAGAGTTTCTTTTTAGGAGTTGGCCAGTATTCTCTGTCCAGCCTTTTGACTGGTGTCTTCTCAATTGTAAAGCTGCACAGAAGAGAGTTCCAGCTGGCTCCAAAGCCCCTCCCCAGTGTTCAGTGGGTGCTCATGGGGGTATTTTGATGACTGACAAATGATTAGCTATTTTAATGAATGACAAATACCATAGTTGATGTTTTATTGAATGGGCCATGTTTTCACACTGAAGTTTGCAGAGTACGAATTCCTTCAGAATCATTGCTGGGGGTTTCAGCTAGGTCTTTCTCTTGCTAAGGAACTAGTGAGTTGCCTGTATTTTCCATGATGAAGAAGCAAGGGTCTCGTTATAACCAAGGTAGAATGTGGCCTAACCTACTTTAGAGGTAGAAATACTAGAAAAGAAATGCTCCTCCCCAGATGACCTATTTTTTTTCTTAATAGATACTGTGGTTTTTATTTCTCATTGCTGTATGGTATTTCTGTTTTAACTGTAAGAAGCTTCTATAGTGAGTCAAGATAATTAAATTGTTTAATATTTTTATTGTCCAAAGTTTAAGTATAATTCACAGCATAATTATACGGTTTGTGTATGATAATTTTTTAAGCTTACTTATGTTCATTTAAAGTAGTGACAATGTGTTTCAAAGTGAATAAAATAATTCTCTAGTTAGTGGTAAATAATATTACTCTTATAAATTTGTCCATTTTGATCATCCTATTATTTACACATTTTTTTCTTGTTAAGGTTTAAAAACGTGGGTAGCTGGAGACTAGAAGAGGAGGACATGTGAGGAAGTCTTAGAGCTGCCTCTGTAGGGTGGCTTCTCCTATGGTAGCTGACCTCTGTCCCTAATGCACAGACCCCAACGTAGGCACCCCCAGCACCTCCTTCTGCAGGCTGTGCACAGGCATGGAGATGATAGGGGATTTCTGTGCTCGGGCGGCCTGCCTGGAACAGCAAAAATTCACGTGCTCAGACCAAGAGTGCACAGGATGCTAATTTATGGGTTCATGATACTCTGAAGATCAGGTTATCCTACTTATGTCATTGTGTTTAAAGACAAGAATAAACTTTTTCCCCCCCTGAGGTCATTCCTTGAAGCTAATTGGAAATCAAAACTAGTTGGTAACAGTCCAACTCAGGTAGTTTCCTATTTCACCTTCTAACGCTTCTCTCCCTTCTCAGGTGGAGAGAGAGCCTGTGGAGTACATGAGCTGATCTGCATCAGGAAAGGTGAGCAGGCCCCCCACCCCCACCCCGTGCTGTTCACACAGCCAGCCCCTCGGCAGTCAGACACACTCAGTGTCCGGAGAGATTATCTTGCTTCGTGCGTGGTCCTTGAGGGCCATCACTTTGCCATGCGCTAAGTCCTGGCATCCAGCAAACAAGGCATCAGCCCTGGGGAGCGGTCAGATGGAGGGTCTACCTTTGTCCTTTTTGGGGGGACTTTTGGTGCTGAGCCTCCATGGACTCTGCCCATAGCCGCTTTGTTAGAAGTGGAGGGGCTGTTGAAAGTCAGATCAGTCCCAAGTTCAGTGGCCACCAGGGTGCTGTTGTCACCTTAGCCACTGACAACTCCCTTTTTTTCCCTGGGAGGAGTGCTGACCCATGGGGCAACCTCCTCCCCAGCTGTGAGCAGGAGTCAGGAGGGTCTTGGGAGCACCATAGCTTTAGACTCTCCCAGTCTGTGAGTTGTGAGGGGAGGGGTGCCACGGAGGGGCAGAAATGGAGCTTGCTTGTGCTGCTGCAGGCTCCGTGTCTCCTTTCCTGCTGATGACAGAGGTGGTCCCAGAGCCCGAGACAGGCTGGTTCCTGGACTGGGATGGCTCATTCTTCATGGGGCTGTGTGTCTCCAGGAGGTTTGCACCCCAAAAGTGCTGTTCCCTCCTGCCCACTGTGCCCATGTAGCTGCTGTCGGCCTGGCTGCTCATCTCCTGTGGTCGCTTTGCTTACCATCTCCTTCCTTGGTCAAGGTCTAGTTCTGACTCTCCTCTGGCCCCGTAGAGAGAGAGTTGGTCACTTCCTGTAATTTGGAATTAGGATGTGTTGCTGCTTCTCTGAGATGGGAGAGGGTGGGCCCGTCTACACACTGCCTTTCTGTGTTACACCTTCATCTGGAGTGGCCACACATGCCTAGATTTTAGTTATTTTCTTGCCCGATTAAGACTTTTTAAAACCCAGAATACATTTGACTGGATAGAAAAAGGGTTGGAGTCAAAGGATAAGGGCAGAGGCAATGGGAAGAGAAGGACATAAAATGGGCCAAGAATGGCTGCTGGGGGGCAGGGTGCCTCATGGGCCAGTGTAGTCATGCCCTCTCAGTTGGGGCTGCCCTCCAGTCTCCATACCTTCAGCTGGCCCGTAGGGGTCTGGGGCCTTGCCCACATCCCTCTCCTTTTCATTTCCTTCCAGTTTCCTGAGTTAAAAACCTGTGGTCATATTTTCCACAGGCCTCCCTGGTAGCCTTGTAGGGGAACCTTCCCCTCTGCTTCCATGCTACCTCCTGCTGCAATACTGATCTCCTGGCTGTTCCACATTCAAATTACAGCTCATTTTTGAAACAGGGCCCATAACTTGAGAAGACTTTGGCTTTTCAGCCAACCTTCCAGAGAGCAGATCCGGAAGGCCGACGAAGTAGCTGACGGTCCCCAGTGTTGTGTCTTGGCATCCCGGCTCTGCGCCCACTTCTCAGCTCTTGGACCCTGTGCTCTGCATGATCTCTGGGGCCTTGCCTGTCTCTAGCTGCATTCTGGGCCCTCCTTGACCCCCCAGCCTAGTCCTGGGCCGGCTGCCGCATCCTGCCTTCCCTCTTCTTTCGATTCCGCTGCTATTCAGCGCAGTACGTCCTGGTAGACCCAGCCCGGGGCTGCCCCTGTGCGCCCTGCTCAGTGCAGGCCAGGTCCTCCACGTCTCTGCTGGACACGTGCAGGGACAGGAGCCACTCATCTAGCATGGACCCTACATCCCCGTGCCCGGCCCGCCGCGACCTTCTGGCTTAGTCCATATGCCGCCGCCTTCCCAGTTGCTCAAGTCCTAACGGATGAACCATCTTAGGTTTTCCTCATCTTCTTGCCCACGTTTGATTTATCAGCATGTTCTCTCGGCTCTACCTTCCCATCCATCCTGAAGCCCTCCTCCCCTGCTCATCCCACTGTGCCTGTTCTCCAGCCCAAACTGCCGCCACCTTGATGGTGGGTCCCTGCTCCCAGCTCCCCATAGCACCTAGCGGGCGTCTTGCAAATGCAGGTCAGGCTGTGTTGCTCTGCTGGTTGAGTTCTGCTTTGGATGCCTGTCCTATATGACATCAAATTCATTTGTCTGAACTTGACCTACAGGCTTTCCTCATTGCACCAACTCCAAGTTTAAGAGTCCATCTAGGCCCCACCAGTATCACTCAAGTCAGATGACTGATGGGTAGGTTTGCTCATCCTGGCCCATGTCCTTCCACCTGTGTGCCCGTGACGCTGCCACACATGGATGGCACAGGCCACCATCTGTACACTGCCACCCCACGAGAGAAAACAGAATGCCTGAGTGACCAGAATAGTCCACTTTGAGTTTCAGGAACTACTTGGTTTTGGGGCCCAGGATGACGGGCTCAGGCCAATGGCTCCATCCTCCAGTTGCAGATGCTGCCTCCTGGAATCCTTCCCTCCCTCCATCTCAGGAAACGTGGTGGGTGCTTGTCCCTGAAGCCGGTCAACAACTGCAGCCTGCAGGTGTCATGTCCCAGATGCTCGCTTGAATTCCTGTGGGGGGGGGAATCGCCACCCCCCCCCCGACACATGCAGTCATACTATTCCAGTGACAGTGTCTGTCTCCAGCTCTTGCTGAGATGACTGAGGAGATGGGCAAGGTGGGTCTCTCCAGGAGCCCTGGGCACCATGTGTCTGTCCCTTGAGGGCTCTGGTCAGGCTAAGCCTGAGCTCTGTTCCTGGCAGCTACTCGGCGCTGGGCCCTGTGCTGTCTGGGTGGCAGAGGGTCCTCCAAGCCACAGGGGCTACCTCCTCTGGGCCTCAAGTCCTTCCTCTCCTTACCTTTCCTCTTGTGTTCAAATGTGAGCAGCAGAGAGACCCTGCCGCTGCAGTGCCTTGCTGGGGCTCTCAGTTCATGCCCAAGCCCGGGTAGCCAGGGGACAGGCGAGTCTGGTGCCTGACGCAGAGTCAAGGTCTCCTTCCTTCCAGTGAGGTCATCCCTCCCAGCTCTGTTACCATCCCTGGGGCGATGCCTGCACTGCAGACTGCTTTGACTTTGGGCGCCTCAAGCTGAGGTGCCCTGCCCCTCTCCCGCCCTCACCTCCTCCCTCCTTCTAGCACAGTCCATGCTGGAAGGCACATGTATGGTACCAGGAGCCAGCACTGGGGCTGGCAGTCCTGGGTAGCAGTGGGCCCGAGAGTTGGCTCATCAGTTCAGAGGGCTGGGGAGGCCTCTTGAGCAAAAGTTGAGGATGTGCTGGAGGGGGTAGGCTGGCCAGTATCCCAGCAGTGGGGCAGCATGAAGTCTGAGCAGGAGACCTGTGTAGCCATAGAGGACAAATGCCTGGGTCCTGGGCCTGGACCCATTGTCACTTCCATTCCCCAAGGTGCCCCTGCAGGCAGGGGTGGGCAGGAAGGGATGGGATCTCAAGTTAGAATTTTCATCTTAATCTTGACAAGTTTCAGACACCCCGGAATGACAGGAGGGAGCTCCGGACCCTGCCTGAGGCCCAGCCTGTGTCCTTGCTGGGCGTGCCTGACTCTGGCACCGTGATCCAGCCCAGGGCGTTCCCGAATGTCTGAGTTCTGACTTTGCTCATCACAGCCCCGCCCAAACACCTGGCTCTTTGTCATTTCTCTTCTCCACCGAGAGCTTGCATCCTGTGTTTGCAGTGCTGACTCCAGGCCCAGAGTGGAGCCTGGCAGCAGGTGGAGCTCTCACCTGGCTGCCTGGCACCCTGCACGTGGGCGTGCCTCCCATCAGCTCGTTTCCTGCCCGTGGAAACGGCTTTGTTTTAAAAGTTGGCTGTTAAAATAGTGCCCTGTGAGGCCGTGTGCATGTCGTCACACACCAGGGAAGGCCTATTTTGGGTAGGTTCTGAGAAGTGGGGTGCTGAGTCAGAGCCCGCCCTGATTACATAATTGTATCAGATCTCGGGACACCCCGCTCTGGGTGCTGCACCCCGCTTCCCACCAGACACGTGCTCTCAGCCTGCAGAGGGATGAGCCCCAGCCTCAGTGTGCTCCTCTGCTCAGTAAGAAGCACAGCACCCCTCCACTTTCCCTTCCTGCTGGCTGGCTTGCCTTCTCCCACTCACAGAGCCGATGGGGGCTGGAGTCATGGGGAGCCCCCAGGGACCGCCAGCTCCACCTGCTGTCTGTGTCCATGGGTTCTCAGCCTGATTCTGCTGTAGTGAGGGTGTGAAAACCTCACCCCATGGGGTGGAGGTCCCCTCCACCGGGACCGGGAGTGGCATCGTGTGCAGCCCAGGCAGGCAGGGTGTGCTTGGGCACTGCAGGCCAAGCCAGTGTCACACAGCAGTGGCAGGTTGACTGGTGTTATGCCCCCGGGGGTGTGGGAATGGGGGGGATCCTTGAGGAAGTATTGGGGGCATGGGTGCTGGTGAGATGAGCACAGACCTGGCTCTGCTTTTTAGGTAGAACTGACACTACTGGGTCGATGGGGAGGAAGGCTTACTGGGGTACCCCATGCTCCTTGGGGAGCAGAGGTCTGAGGTTGCAAGGTCTCCTGTGCGGACTACTGGCCTGGGAGCACCTGGCTTGGGAGGGAAGCTTCAGCAGAGGAGACCGGATGGCCAAACCCCACTTGGGGGTGGACGCTGACCTGCAGTTGGGGCAGAGAGACCTGTTGTCTTATTGAGTGGGTGTCTCTGCAGTTGACGTAAACGATCAGTGAGCGGCTGCCTTGCGTCCGGCCCAGGATGCTCCTTCGTGTTGTCGCTGGCCTTCTCAACCGAGGGATGCTTGCAGGAGTAAGTAAGGTTTTTAGTTGATTTTCCCAAAGAGCTACTTTAGGGTTTAGGGTTTGACAATCAGACAGTAGGCAGAATAACGGTTCAATTTCTCCGTCAAGTGTCTTATGACCCAGAGGCCTGTGGTGTGAGTCGGTCTGCTTTGCAAAGTGTGGAGGGTCTGGCCACCAGCGATGCACTGACACGAGACCCTTGTTCCCGGACCATCTCCTCCCTCCACAAACAACAACCCTGACGTCCAGGTCAGAGGAGTGCTCTCCCCTTCCTTCCTCCTTCATCCCAACCTGGTTCCAAGATGGGACTGTCCTGCACTCAGCTGCTTGCATCCTTTTTAAGAAGGGTTTTCTGCTGTTTCTTCATTTTGAACACATCGGGACACTGGCTGCTTAGCTGGGGTGGGCAAGGAGGTGCTCCTAAGGGGGTCAGCTGGTACATGGTGTGTGGTTCCATGTCAAGGCCTCTAGTCCTACTGACTCCACTCTGTGTGGCCAGGCCAGGTGTCCACTGTAGTATTCACCTCCTCGGGCACTAGCCTAAGGGTAATAACATGATATAAATATCAGTGCATTTTTTGAGTAAAACCAGTCAACAACGTAGATGAGGACAAAACTTCATTCCAAACAATATATATGTCGATGTTTGTTGTTATTGTTCTGACTTGTTTTGCTGCACATGATTTTCTCAGATTCCCCCATTTTGCTCAGGGTGGCTGCCTCTCACCCTGTCTGGGCTGCATGATACTCAGGGTGGGTAGGGACATGCCTTCTGAGTTCACCATCCCTTTGAGGAGGTTGAAACTGCTTGGTGTTGTCGCTGCTGTGAACACCGTCACTACAGATGCCATTGACCATGTGGGCTCATGTTCTGTGATGGATGCCAGGGACGGCTGGACTATAGGGAGTTTTCATTTTTCATTTTGTAAGGTGAATCCAAGTTGCTTTCCATCATGGCAGCACCAGCTTGCATTCCCATGCATGTATTCAGGTTCCCTTTTTGCCCATCTTCTCCAACACTTGTTGATGATGTCCTTCTAATCAGCACCCTTCTCATGGGTGTGAGATGGTATCTTGTGGCCTTGACCATGTGGCTCTTACTGGCAATGACCCTAAATGTTTTGTGTTTTTTTTTTTTTTTTTGGTGTCTTCGCTCTTCTGGGATTTTCTCTGTCTGCTCATACCTGCTGCCCATTTGTTAATTGGGTTGTTTTTTTTTGTTTTTTGTTTTTTATTATAATATTTTTTAATTTTGGATTTTGTGCAATACATGATTGCATAATTGTTGATCCCCATGGGATTACCCCACCTCATCACATTCTCTCTGGTCTCTTTGCCTCCTTTCTTTTTGTTGTTTGTCCATGTTTAGCCCTTTATCTTTTTTGGTCTTTTTTTTTTAATATCTTCATTGGCCATTCTGAGCGCCTTTGGCTTGTATCCATGCTTCTTGTTTCTTGGTGGCTGTTCTTTCTGTTGTTTTCTGCCTTGTTTTGCTGCTTCATCCCATTATGTTTCAGGTCTTTGGGGACCTGATTCCCAGCCTTATGTTTGTTTTTTGTTGTTGTTGAACTGTAAGGGTTTTTCAAAATATATCTTGGATATTAATTTCTTATCAGGCATATGTTCTCCCATTCACTGAGATGCGTTTTTAATCATCTCATATTTTCTTTCTTCTTATAGAAACTTTTTAATGGGCCAATCCCAATTGTTTATTTTTGTTTTTAATTCCCTTGCCTTGGGGGTTGAGTCACCAAAAATATCTTTATTGTTAATGTCATGAACTTTGTCACCAGTGGTTTACTCTGTGTATTTTCTTGTTGCATTTAGATCATTAATCCACCTAGAATTTATTTTTTTGTGTGATGTTAGCAGGTAATTGAGCTTCATTCTTTTATATGTGACTTTCCAATCTTCCTAGCATCATTTAGTAAAGAGATGGTCTCCATTCTGGTTTATGGATTAGGTGTTATTGCATGTGTGGATTTATTTCTGGACTTTTCTGTTCTTAACAATATCTTACTATTCCAGTTTTCAGAGCATTGTGATTCTTGTTATCTTTTAGGGCACATTCCCCTTATTTTCCTTCTCCACTGATATGGTGTTTGCTAACCTTTAATTTTACACATCAATTTTAGAATCAGTTTGCCCAGTTTCTCAAAAAACCCTTTTGCATTTTTAATGGGATATATGTTGAATCTTTATTTCGAGGTAGGGCTCACATGAAGCTGAAATTTCTTGTTCTTGACACTGTGGTATCTCTGCAGTTGTTTAATGTTGTTCAATAAGGCTTTAAAATGTTCCTGTGAGTTAGATTCAGGCATTCAGCATCTTCGTTGCTATAATAAAGTCTGGTAATGGTTTTGTATATTGATCCTATATCCAGCCGTATTGTTACTGTAGGGCTTCTGCAGACACTTTGAGTTTCCTGTTTAAACAAGTCACACCATCTGCAAATAATGACATTTTTATTTACTCTCTTACAATTTGACTTTTGTTTCTTTGGTAACTTCTAGGAGAAAGGTAAACCAAAAAGAACTCCAAGAATAGTCTATAGCCCTCATCTGAATGTTTGACTTAAAGAACGTCTTAAAAATGGAAAATTACAAGTGTTGGTGAGGACATGGAGCAACGGGAACCCTTGTATGCTGCTGGTGGGGATGGTGCAGCTTCTTTAGAAACAGTTTGACAGTCTTTCAAAGAGTCAAACACAGAGTCAGCAGAGGATGCAGGCTTCCCCTCCTACATGTACGCCCAAGATCATGGGAAACATATGTTTGTACAAAACTTGTAGGCAGATGTTCCTGGTAGCATTTTTCATAATAACACCAAAGTGGAGACAGCCCAAATATCCATCAGCTGATGAGTGGGTTAAACAGAGTCCATGGGATACAATGCTATTGTCCATAAGCTGGAGTGAAGGATTGACACTGGAACACAGAGACCTCGGGGATTTGCTACGTGAAAGAAGCAGAGGATCCCATTTGTGTGCAATGCCCTTCACAGACGAGAGAGGTGGGTGGTGGGCCATGCACCATGCTTGCCAGACTGGTGAGGGAAGAAAGGGGAGCTGCTGTGAATGGTCATGAGGTCTTCTTGGGAGGTAATGGGAATATTCTAGAATGATTGTGCTCATGAATGAATCATGCACTTTAAAGTGGTAAATTTATTTTTGACAGTCAGAAAACCAGTCATTTTATTACTGATCTCCAACTGCTACTTACAACTGCTTTTAATTTTTAAAAAAATATTGCAAAATGGAAATAATTTATTTTATTTTTTTATTGATTTCACATATACACAGACACATATATATTACATTGTTGTCTACCCCGCTGTTCTCCCATCACCTTATCACCTGTGAGCCATCTTAATCTCTTAAGATTAAGATATTGTGCTCTCCCCCGAGTTTACTCTCCTCCTCCTCTCTTGCTCGATGCTTCAGTTCTGTTGGCAGTTTAAAATTTTTCTTGCCTGTTTGTTTGTTTGTTTTCCCTGTATCCCTCATATAATTGAGACCATTCAGTCTTTCTCTCTTTCTTTCTGCCTTATTTCCACTAACATGATTCCTTCTAGTGCCATCCATGTTGCTGTGAATGACATAGTTTGTCTTCTTTGATTGATGCGTAGTATTTCATTATGTACATATACCACATCTATTTGAGCCACTCATCATTTTGGGGGCATTTGTATTGTTTCCATATCTTGGCAATTTTAAATCGTGCTGCAATAAACATCTGGGTACAGGTGTCTTTTTGAATTAATGTTTTTGTATCCTTTGGGTAGATTCCCAGAAGTAGGATTGTTGGATAGAATGGTAGTTCCATTTTCAGCAGCTTGAGGGTCCTCCACATAGCTTTTTATAGTGACTGGACCAATTGCATCCCCACCAGCAGTGCAAAAATGTTCCTTTTTCTCTGTATTTAAGTGGTGAATTTTGTGGTATACGTGCTATTGACCTTGGTTGATGATGATACTATGGGCTAGTCTTGCTATGGAATTGTCTTCATCATCCCAAATACTGCTGCTTCACAGTCTACTTCTTGAGATGTCTTTATGAACACCCGATGAAAATACAGGTGTGCCTTGACATGTGTGAACATATGTGTTAGTGATACATTGTCATCTGTCCAAGCCATGTCAGTGGGGGTGTGGGTGGTATCTTGTTTTGGGCCTGGGTTTACCCCATGGCCCTGCACATGTTCCGCTGCTAAATCATCTGTATGATATCGCTGAGCTGAGCTTCCCTTTACACATGTGTGTATGCAGCACCCCAGTCTGAATGACAGTCTCTGCAGAGAAAAATTCACACAGTGATTAATGACAACAGTGGTGAACTTATTGTTTACTTCAATAATGAACATGATATTGAGCCCACGGGGAAATGTATAGAAGTTTTCCCTTGACTAGAAGAAAATCTCTTATTTAAGCCAATAAATACAAGTATCTGGTCACACTTGGGCACAGAGAGGTGACTTCCAACCTTTATTCCACTTGTGTCAGACCCTCCTGATGGTCACAGGGCTCTTTGTCATCCTCTCTGGTGTTGTTTCTGAAATCTTCCAAGTGGGACCCAGAGTGATGACACCAGTCTCATCACCCAGTCTGTTGAGTGGGAGGGATGATCAGTCACCACCAGGTGGCAAGCATCTTATGAGTGCTGGCCAGTGCCAGGGCTACGGAGTGTGACCCCACCACCCTTGGATTAGCAGTATGTTCCCTTCTGGTCGTTTTTGTCCTCAGACAGCTGTGAAGAGGCTGCAAGGTGAGAGAAGCATTTGGGGACAAGAGTTAGGGGAGGGGGTGATGGAGGGGGTGTGCTGGCATCTTTTTCCCCTTGCTCTGAAGACTGGGTGCCTGAGACTCTGTCTTTCCCAGAGCGACTGCTGGGTCCCTCCACACTCGGCCACACTGTGCCTTGACCTCCTTTGGTGATGTCTTTTTGTAGCTGCTGCATTTTGTAGAAGGCTAAGTAAGTCTGAAAATGTACCCAGCAATTTTGAACCTACAGCTCCCCAAGCCGTGGGCTGTTTTCTGACTTGGGGCCTGGTCTCAGGGAGGCATTCTTGGTTCATGACCAGACTTGACTTTCTTTCAGATTGTGGTTCTGGTGACCTGGCATAAAACAGCAGTGGGCCTCTCCTCCTGGTGTCTGCAGGGAGCCAGAACTGCACTTTGGGTCATCACTATTTCCTAGCTGGCCTCCTGAGGGGTGGGTGTCTGGGGGTTACCACCTTACCACCTTGTTCAGACCTCAGTTTCCTCTCAGGTAAAGTCACAACAGGACTGTCTATCCCCATCTTACAAGACTTAGGAAGACAGACGATAAGCAGGCCTTGGTGGCCAGTAAGTGGGGTTGTGCACATGGTCCCCTGTTATTTCAGGTGACTGTTGCCCCCCATGGCTGTTGGCTCCTCTAGGTGCACCAGCTACTTCTGGATGTGGGAACTGCAGTCTGTTCTGGTCATTTCTGTTGCTTCTTTCAATGATCAGATGGACATCATGACTTTGAATGTGGAGAGCTACTCTCAAGCTGGGAGTGTCCCAGGGAAAAGGGAGCTTCCAGGCTCCCTGTGCCATGAAGGAGGGTGGAGCTGAGCAAGGAGAAGAAGCTGGAAAGATGGGGCAAGGGAGCAAAGAGACCAGAAGGGGGCCTAGAGGAGCATGGGCAGCAGAGATGTGTGGAGAAGCTGTGCTGGCTCTTCAACCTGGGATGCACACCAGGGACTGGGGGACATGGTAGGAGACCTTTGAAAGGACAAGATGATCTCACCTCTGCTCTGTGTGCTGGCATGGCCACAAATCCTGTGTAGAGTTGCCCCTCTGGTCAGTGGTCAGTGCACACTGCAAGTGCAAAATACCATAATCTATGTCAAAATCATAATTCTGCTTTATTCCACTGCTTGCTTTCTCTGCTGTGACTGAACAGCATAGTGTGTGTGTGTGTGTGTGTGTGTGTGTGTTTGCGGTTTTTCTCAGCATGTAATAGGATTTATCTTATAAATATGCTGAGCTGGAACATAGGTCTCCATGCCTTGCATGAGACCAGCTCTTCTGGGCCTTGGGTTGCCTGCCTTTGCCATGTGCAGGAGCACTTGCGGGGTCAGTAAGAGCAACCTTGAGCCAGGCATGGTGGTGAGTGCCTGTAAGCTTCAGCCTATAAAGCAGCTGGGGCTAGGGATCACGGTTCGAGTCCTGCTCGGGGCAACATAGCAAGACCTAGTCCCAAAAGATAGCTGGGCGTGGTAGTACATGCCCTTGTAATCCCAGCTACCTGGGAAGCTGAGGCTGGGGATTGCTTGAGTCTGTGATACCCCGGGCAACATGAGCCTGCTGTTCAATGGGCAAAAATAGTGAGACCTAGTCTCAAAAAAAAAAGAAAGAAAGAAAGAAAAAGAGCAACCTTGAGACGGGGTGGGGGCAGGTATGTGTGGTCATCTTGCTGGAATGCGCCTGAGCTTTTTCCCCTGGCTCTGAAATTTTCAATTAGGTTGTGAGTTTATAGAGCAGTGATGGTGACAAAGAACAGGGCTTCTGCTGCTATAATTAGAATGACACTTCCATTTACAATTTAATAGAAGGTGGAAATCACCAGCGATATTTTCTTTGATTCATTCTCAGCTTCCTCGCTTCCTTGAGCTTCTTAATGAGACGTTTCCACATGTCTGGAGGGAGAAGGGTCAGGGCCAAGGTTTCAGTTTTCTGTTGCAAACTGAGTCTGCTATAACTGGGAGGGGCAGACTCCTGGCTCTTGAATGGGGGCAGAGGGGACCGTGAAAGCCTCCGACTGGAGAGTCTTGAACCCTCTTGGAGCATGTCCAGCCATGTATGAGGGAGCTGGTTCCCCTGGTTGCTGGGGTGCTCGTGCCTGAAGCCCCCTTCTCCCTTATTCCTTCTTAGCCAGCTGTTCTGTGGACAGTGGCTGGGGAACATGACTGTCCCCTGTGAGGAGTGCCTGAAGCTTGCCTGAGGTTAGGAGGCGGGGCTACTTCACTTTAAATAAAAGAAAGAAACAACAACAACAACAAAAACTAAAGGATTTTACAAAACCATGTCTGGAGACCAGGAAGTTGGTGCCTGCTATGCCCGCTGTGGTCTCCCTGACCCGGGATGACTCTGCTCAACATCCTCTTCTGTCTGGGCCAGAAAGGCAAAGGGAGTGTGTTGCTTGGTGCCAGGCAGATATTTGTCTTCTGAACCCAGACCTGCCCATGGACCCTGAGGCATGGCTGCTGTAACTAATGCCGCTGTGAACACCGTGGAACCTGATCCAGAAGGGATATCATGGGGCGAAGAGGGGAACACTCAGAACGGAGGCATCACAGGACCAGAAACTGGATGTGAGGGTACAAGTGATGAACATTGTTCTTAACCAGCTATGGAAACGGAAGTTCCTTCGGGCCAACTTCTGGCATAGGTGTCAGAGGCTGTAGGAGAGTCTGGAGGCAGAGACCGGGGGTGGGATGTGGAGATGGAGAATCCCTGGTTCTTACAAATTTACCTAATCACATCCTAAAGTGATCACTTTGATAGTGATAGTTTTCACAATAGTGAACAAGCCCAGGAAGGAGTGAACCTCTGTCCCAGAGAAGAGCTCTCCATTGGGAAAGCCTCAGCTGCCCCTGCACACCCGAGACACCTTTTCTTATATAATAAACCTGCCCTTGGAGATGGAACCAAAGTCTTTGGGGAAACTTGCCAAGAGGGAAGTTCTATGAAACTGTCTCAAAGGGAACCCAGGACCCCCATCT
>PVHY01005563.1:0-25947 GCA_004024945.1 Uropsilus gracilis
GATACAGAGGGGGGATATGGAGGGAGGAGGAGGGATCAATTAATGCACAATTGTGACAAATTAATAAAAAATAAAAATTAAAAAAAAAAGAATTTATGCTTCATACTTTTTGCCTTCTTAAACTGGCACTCCCTGCCCTACCATGGACCTATTTGAAAATCCACAAGATTCAATCCCAGTTTATGTTTTGGGGGAAAATTGATGAGCCTAACAGCAAGGCCCAACCAAAAGGCAGCCCACTCCTGGCCTTACTTTCTCACAGCTATCAGGAAGCTGTAGAAATTCTGCCCTCTGCCCCCAAGGCTGCCACCTCCCCAGTCAGTCTGGGATAGAAATACAGGTTTGTGGTAGATTGAAAAGGGATATGTGAGTAGTTATGGACACATACTTTGAGTTAAGTGATTTGTTGATGTCATTGTACTGCATCTCTACCACAGCCCTACAAGGCAGATAATAGTATTATTTTATAGAGGAAGAAACTGAGGCTTGGGAAAATTACAGACTTTCTCCAAGATTATTGAGTTAGTTAGTGGTGAACTTAATGATTGAACCTGTGTGTTTTTACTTCAAAACCTATTTTTGCCCAGTGAGGAATGGGGTGGGGGGAAGCAGCAGAGATGGGAAGAAAACCTCCAAGGTTGGCCCTTTTCCTAAGGGAAAGGGGTAGAATTAAGTAACCTGTCTCCAAGAAGGAGTGATTGTGGGCAGGCATTACCCACCTAAGATTGCCAGAAATTAAGTCATTTTTATCTTTCCCTCCTTTCTTTCCCCCTGCCTGGTGATCACCTGGCGTAGAGGATGAGTGGGCAGAATCAGGTCTGCTGTCCCCCTGGACATGCCACCCCCTTTGAGCCTTTTATAGTTCCAACTATAAAATGAGAGCATTGTCAGAAAGAAATGTCTCTTCCAGCTTTAACATTCAATGATTATATTAATCATATTTAATGTAGGATCGCCTGATTCATTCATGGATAGAAACAAATTTTCTGTTGCCATGGGCACAAAAACTTTTTAAATAGAAAAAATATATACTCAAGGAAGCAAGATAAGTAGTAGAAAGGACATTGCCTTTGGAATCAGCCCGATGGGTTAGAATCCTCTATACTGGGTTGCTTCCTTTCCTACTCCAGACTTCTTTCATCATTGAAAAAACTGGAACAACTGCTCCTTTGAGTGAGGTGTCAGTGTCAGAGGAGGTCCTTAAGGCTTTTCTTTTTGAGTTCATTGAGGTTCAGCCCTTCTCTCCCACTCTACCCCACTCTCTGTAGATTATAAGGTACTCTTCTCCCTCACAGCCAAGCTGTTTCCTGCCAGGACCTTAGCTTTCAAACTCTTGGCAGGGTTCCCATGGAGTACGAAACAGCTTGGTCTCTCTCACAATCTCCTAGAGACCCTAGGGGGGTATGGTGCAACTGAGGCAAGACCAAGACTTGAACTTCTGGTGTCAGACACCCACCACCATTTTCATTGGCTCTCTCCTTCATGTTGGCATCCAGTTTTCTGACCATAATCATTTGGCTGATGACAGAGTGCTCCACTTCTTGTGTCATATTCAAATTCTAGACCTCTCATCCAATGCCTAGCAGTGATATAACTGCTTACTTGATGTCCAAACTCAGTTCATCAGGGTGCCTAAATCACTCACAGGATCCCATGATTCACCTGATCCAGGGATCCATCTTATATCCCCCTTGGTACTGGACACCAACCTGAGTTATAACGACATTCTGGAAATTTGCTGGCTTGCTCTGCTGTAAGAACTCACCTTGACCAAAAATTCTCTTGACTGCATCTCTGTCTTTAGCCTCCCAACTATGGCTGCATTTGGGTTCCGGTGACTCACAGTTCCTGCAGCTGAGGAGGAGGATGAGGTGGATGAAGTATAGCAGTTTGAGGTTGTAGACCTGAGTCATAATTGGCTGAGTATGTGCCCACCTCTCCCTACCCCAAATCATCTCCTCTACTTTAACCTATCTGACAATTCCTAGATCTTTCTAGAATCAATTCCTTTCCCCCAAGCTTTGATGGTTTACACTTGGTACCAGGTGATGACTAGGAGAAACCTGACTGGGAGGTGCTGTGACATAACATCCAACCTGAATGGCAAGTATCTTGGCATATCTTATTTGACCAAAGTAGGCATTCCCAAAAGATTTCTTTGATCGGCTTCCTGCCCTTCAGTACCTCAGCATAGCTGGGAATTATCTCCAGAATATGACAACCCATAACCCCTAGGTATCACCAAATCTGAAGATAGTTGCTACTTCTCCACTGTCCTTCTCTCGACATCTCTGGATCTCAAGGGCAATATTCAATCTTTTCCCAGCTTGTATTTTGAGATGATGCCAAGTTTGAAAGCTATAGACTTTGATGACAAGGGTCTGTACCAGTGCTGAATGCAAGGTGCAGTGGGGGAAGAGCCCCTCAAAATCTCACCCCATCCCAGTCCTTTAGGGCAAGCCTTCCTAATGAAGCATCTGGGTCTTATAAGGAATAAACTCAGGACACTCAGGAGCTTACATCTGTCACCCATCAGTCGTTGGGTCTCTGGTAACACAGGACTGACTTAAACAGCAGAGACCTTCTAAGGTCTGCAGTTCTCCTTGTGGAAGTTCACTCTACAGGGCACTGGCTTAAAAGTCTCTCAGACACACCACCCTTGCTTACAGGAGCTCAGTGTCTCAACTTCTCCAACAGAAAGCTGAGTAACTTTTCCCAAGGGCCCTGGTTGCTCCCCTCTGGTCAGTCTGGACCTAGAATACCACACAGACCTGGAAAGGGCTGATTCTGAGAACTGTGCTGAGCCACCTGACAAGTCTGCTGTTCCAAGCAGTCTTTTCCACCACTAGATGCTTTGCTTTGGGCCTGTGTGAGTGTGCCAGACTGAGGGGAAGGCCAGAGTACATGTCTTGGTGGTTAAGGAAGTCACAAGTCAGGGTTCTTGAGCCTGACTGGTGTGCGACACAGAAGGCACTTAATTCAAGTTGACTATGAGATAGTGACTTGATTTTTCTCTAGCTCCTGTTCAATTCTACTTAATCTCCCCCTGGACACAGTCTAGTTTGATCCACTTAATATATGAGCCCCCAAAGTTAACACTGTTGTCCAGTCATTTCCAAGTACAATTAATTCACAGGTATAAAATCTCTGAATCCCAAAATTCATATCAGGGATGGACTTAAAAGTCTTTTACTCACTCCATTGAGTGCACGTCATCTCGCAACTCTTCCACTTAATGCTAAGGGTGCCAATTCATGACTATTCTAGTGAACCAGTTTCTGGTAGGACAACAATTCCTGTAGAGACTGGAGACCTGTGACCTCAAGACACAGCAAAAGGAAAGTGAAGGAGCTTGGCAGTGGAGGCAGCCATTTGTGCTATGAGTCACTTTCCTTCCTGTCATTTCTAAGTGAAATTATCTTTTTCAATGTGCAGATTTGTTAGAAGGAAGAATGGCTGTTTCTGGATATGGACATAAAGAGGGGGCAGTGGTGAAAATAGTGAGTGCGGAAGGAAGATACTCGGAGTGTGAGAATGAGAGCTATAGTGGAGTGAATGGGGGTATAAGAGAGAGGAAAAGAGAAGCCAGACAGGCAGAGAGAAATGGTGATATAGAGAAACAAAAAAAAATGTATACACATACACAGAAAAAGTGAAAGCAAGAGAGAGAGAGAGAGATACAGAAGCATAGAAAGCCAGTTGGAGATGGAGAGAGGGAAGGAGGGAGAGAGAGTGCATTGAATGAGGAAGAGATAGTAAGATTCAGGCTGGCCTTGTCTGTGGGTCTGAAGACCTTCCCATTCTGGATGATGGTCCAGAAATCTTTTGGCGTAACCCAGAGACCAAGAAACTAGACTTTCCAGCAGAAGGACTACAGAGACTAGTCAGTGACCAGCCAGCTTCTGCTGTCCCTCCTCCCTCGGCTGTCCCCTGAATGCAATTCCCTCGGATCTTGGTCCAAGGGCTGGGAGCATTCAGCTACTCTTTTCTCCAGTCACACTTGGGAAGAACATACATGCAGGCATCCCTGGTGGTGCTGGTCTCCGATGAGGAGTGTGCTGACCACAGCCCAAGCTAGGACATTCAGATCCACTACCCAGAAGAAAATGATCAATGCCTAAATTCTGGGGGAGATTGTATTCACTACTCCCTCACCTAACAACAACCTAGTCTGACCCATAACATCCCAAACTTATTTCAAAAGGATCCATTAATAAGGCACCCGGGCAGAGGTGGGGCTGGGGCAAGCCTTACATGAAAGGAAAGCCTTTGAAACTAAAGATATATGATTAAGTAAGCTAACAGGTAACCGGGGCAGAAAGAATAATTGACAAATACATCTATATCATTTATAAGAATAAACACAAACACATATATGACAGCAGAGAGTGAACAAGAGAACAAGCAGGGCAAAGCCAGCAAATTTGCCACTCTCCTTACTCATCAGGAAAAGCTCTTTGGATAAGGTGAAATTTCAGATTGCTGAGCATGTCTGCCTCTTTGGTAATGTGATTAAAATTGGTTTAGAAATTTATGCTATATTTCAAGTGAGTGATGGGCTTAAAATATCACTGCATTTGTCTTCATATTTGACATTCTTGAAATTAGAGCAGTTTTCATGCAATAATGACATTTGTCCAGAATGGAATTTTATTTTTAAGTCAACACATACAAGAGCAGTTGCAGCCTAAACCTCTGATGGATGTTTCCTTCACACCTGCCTCTTGGCTGGATCTCTTTGTACCTTTCTTCCATTCTGGAACTATTCTCCAGCACTTAACAGAAGGAACCTCTAGAAACCACATTTCTTCTATGACTCCCTGATCTGGGTCTCAGACTGCGTGCTAGCAGGGGGCCAGGGGGAGGCGTTTAGAGAGTTTGTCTCTATGGTCCATGACTCAGGACCTTGCTCTGGGATTGGAAACACCCAGAGCTGGTGCTGTGTTCATCCATTGTCTGAACCCAGAGGAGCCATTATAATTGCTAGACAATTCTCCCTCTCCTCTGTGATGGAAGTGCCATGGCTCCTCAAAATTCTATAACTGCTTCAAAAGGGAGAGTGATGAGAGAGAAAAAGAAGGGAATAAAAAGAGATGTCACATTTCAGTGAATCTCAAATCCTTCCCAAACTGACTGTCTACTTGTGTCTGGCCATTGGGGATTATAAAAGAACAGTCGGGTTGTGTGACACTGGAATCCTAAGGCCAAGAGGAATTGCAGGGATCATCTAGTCAGTCAACAAATATGAGCACATACCATTTGCCAGGAACTGTGCCCAGGGCTGGAATTATAGAGTTTAATAAAATCGACTTTATCCCTCCCTCAGAAGCTTCCAGTCTAGCAGGGAAGACAGACTTTATAAAGAAATATACAGTTGCTTCATTACTTGGGGGTGTTAAAAGTGCTTGGGCAAAAAAGCAGGTACTCAGCTTATTAGTAATGAGGAAGGCTTTCCTGCAAAATTAATATATAGGATTGAGGGAGATGTTAGCTAGACAAAGGTGGGGCATAGGAAAGGGCCCAAGAGTAGGATTTGTGAGGGATTCAGACTGAAGGAAGCAAAGTTCAGAATACTTCACAGACTGGTTAGCTTCACATATAAAACCTACCCCTCAGGCCTGCTTTCTTGCAGATGACTGATATCTATCACAAGAATTCCAGATTGTATAGAGATATGATGACTACCCCCTCCCACCCCAACATACTCTTGGACCAAGAGGATCAACTATGTTTTCAGCCAACAGCACAGTCAGGCTGGTAGGCAGACAGAAAACAACTGTACTTAACCCTCTCTCTGGTCTTACTTTTGTCTCTTCATCATGGTGTCTAGAGGCTTCCAATCTGATAGCAGTCTGAGGGCCTTTGTGTGACTTGACTTTCCTTAGTAAACATATCCTGCCCAGCCAAGGGGAGGGGTGGGACACTTGTGCAGCACGTACTCAGTGTTAAGTGTTTTTCCAGATGCTGTACATGGGAAACTTAAAAGCTAGGTACCTCTTTGTTTTTGCAGATGGGGAAACTGAGGCCCAGAATAGTGAAGTAAGTTGCTCAAGGTCACAGACCCATAAAACTGGACTTCCCGTGTAACAGGATTGATTCTCAAAGCAAGCTTTTCCTGTAGTTCAACACAATCTTTTTGCCACAGCTGGGTGTCTTGACCCAGCAGTCATCTATGTGAGAGTAGCCCTGGTTGAGTCTGTGGGCTCTCCACCCTGGAGCCCCCCTCATGCTCAGCCAGGGCTGCCATCACCATTCTTATGGCACCTGTGAAAGGCCAGAGAGAGAACCCTTGGTTCCTTTAAGTTCTCCTCCCTCTGTCCAAAGCTTGCTCCAGACAGAGGGTCAGAAGGGAAGTGTACTGAGACAGACTTCTGGGCATATCTTTTGATACCCCTGGCAGGGGTGAGCCCACCTTCTGCCTGTTGAGACCACAGTATGAAGGATAATACTCTGGAACTTTGGAATCAGCTCCTGCTCCCCCATAGGAGGCCTCAGCTCCCAGAGCTCTGACTTGGGCTGTGTTGTTTCCTGGCTCACTTGGTTCTGGGGGCTGTGTGTTTCCTGGCTTACTTGGTTCTGGGCCCAGGCTGTGGACCATGGACCATTCTCGGCAGTCAACACACATTCTTCTGCAGTAGCACTTTGTGCTTCTGTTATGAAAAAGTGCTGGGGGGTTAGGGCCAGGGCAAATAAAGCACAGGGTCCCATATAGTAGTTTTAGTCAACAATGCCAAATCCCTAGGGTACCAAGGTGGGATTTCCTATCAATGACTTGAAATCTGGACTAAGTCTTGTCCCTACTCCTCACCCTATCCCATGTCATTTATTCTTACTGGATGGGGCTCCTGTGGAAGGAACTCTTCTTTAGTGAGAATGTGACTTCTAGCCCCAATCTTGATGGTAGATATGAGATCCTGATATAAAGGAAACATGTTCCCGTAAGATTCACCTATTCCCAGAACAGAACTCAACAGCAGCACTTCACTCAGGGAAAGAAATGCCAAGTCCAAAATCTTGGGAAATCAGGAAGACACTGATATGTTGCGTGGGAGGTGGGAGTGGTGAGCTTCACTCAATGTATGCCCTTCCTTCTGGCAGAGTGGCAGCTGCCAGAGAATGAGAATGAAGGCAGACATATGCAGACACCTTTGACCTGGCTAATGCAGTTTGAGAAATCATCCTTTCCCTTTCCAAGCACTTTCTTTCCCTGAACCCAGCCACAGAATACAGGGCTTGCCATGGGATTTCAAGAATTAGAACATGTTCTCTGTGGCAAAATAACTGTGTCCTTCTCACCAAGTCTTCATGTCATTGTCATAACTACTCTTTTCCAACTTCCCCTCTGCTGTAGGGAGAAAATTAGCATGTAAGAGACTTTACTATAGTCCACAGCCTGTCTTTGACCTCTGTCCTGTCCACTTTCTTTCCCTTTAACCTGGGGGATGTTCTGTAATCTACCAATTGAAACATGCAATAAATCTTTTGTTTAAAGTTGTGTATGAGCAGGAAGGATTTGAACTAGAGACACTCATAGGTGGTTGTGTTGAATGAAGAAAAACAAATTATTCTCTTGTTCCCCTCTTGGAACCCCCGAGACCTCCACTCAAGGCCAGGGCTTCTCACAAAGAATTACATATGCACACATACACACAATACATGTAGACTCACAGAACTCTTAGACTGGTGACAATAGGGATGTCCCTGGGCATTTGATGTTCTGGTCTCAATCCAGCCAGTGTAGAATTCATTGCCTTGAATCTGGCTTCTCTCAACCATTTACATTAATTTCAATGGATACTTCTACCTTTATTGTGATATGGCCACTCAGCAATGAATGATAAACACAATGGTAATCACAAGCACAACCCTGCTCATTGTGGAATGACTTAGATTCTTGAGTTAGCAGTAGCAGCACCTGGAAGCTTGTTAGAAATGCAGATTCTCAGGCTCATAAATTAAAATCTGCATTTTAACAAGATCCCTACTTATTCTATGCATGTTCAACTTTGATAAACACTTACTTAGTAAACCATAGGCGATGATTATGGGAACTTGGTCAGTTCTTTACCTTCTGGATTACCTGTTATGTTTTTTGTCTTGCCATCTTTCATTAGTTAGTAACTCTATGCCCCAGACCCTGGGAACTTTTGAATTCAGGAGCATCAAGAAAGCAGAGAATTATAAAAATATACCTGATGCTAAGTAGCCTCAGAGTGGAGAGGGCATGGTAGCTAGACGAGAGAGACAAATATGGGCCCAATTCCTGGGACCAATGGGAAACATGGAATACTTCCCAACAGCCATTTCCTGGATGTCTTGGTACATTTAGATATGACCTATTGAGATATTAAAGCCCTGGGCCAGGAAATTGAAGGATCATGGAAAAATAAAACCAGACTGCTGAACACAAACATATAATAAGAGGTTTTAATTTTACCAGACATTTAAATGTTCTCCGCTATAAAGTTGTCATTCGACCTTAGCTTGCACTCCTCCAGTGACAGGGAGGACATTACCTCACAAGGTTGTTGATTCTGATTCATTGTTGATCAGTTTTGTTAGAAAATTCCATGTATTCATATGAAATGTGTCTCCCATGGTATCTATGCATTTATGAGTCCTTATTCAACCCCTTTGACACACTTTGCCTTACCTCACCTGTTCTTGCTATGTTGTAACATAATATAACTCAGGAAATGGTTCACTCCCGAAATGTAGTCTTTAGTATAGAAATCATACTGCCTTGAGTCTTGAGTCTTTTCTTTCCCAAGCTCAATGGCTCTAGTTCCTTCATTGATTCTTCTGGGACCTCCGTTCTATCTTGCTTGTCTGCCTGCCTTGCTCCCCCCCTAACTGGAACCCAAGCAGGATTACATGCAAAGGTACAAAAAGAGACTAAGAGATGAAGCAGCAGCTTGAACCCATGACTGGAGACAGAGCTACAGGAGCCTGTCCAAGAGTGTCAGCTCAGAATGTCATGGCCAACATTTAGTCAGATGAAGAACAAAGGATTTGATACAGGGTAGTGACTCAGTTAAAAATTGTATTGGCACCGAAATACCCTGGTGGGCGGAGTCTGAAAAAACCATGAGAGAAAATGGGCAGTGGGAAAAAGAGGGTATACGTAAAGGGAGGAGCAAGGGGAGGGGGAAAAAAAGGAAAGGAAGGAGACGAGAATGGTGGACTGAGGGAACAGGGCCACATGGCCTGCCAGGGAAAATCCCTTGGAAGAGAGTTGGTGGTAGTATGGAGCCATGGACACTGGAAGAAGAGTAGCCAATGTGGAGAGTGTGGTACTGCAGCAAGGTGGCATAGTGAGCTGATATTTGGAGATGGCCAGGGATTTGGAAAGCTGATTTGTGCATCAGCAATTGTAGAAAATTTTGAAGAGCTTTGGAGAAGTAGAGCAGTGCAGAACACAGGAGAAGAAGAAAAGAGAAGACTCTGAAGAAAGATTGGACTTTGCAGTGCCTGCCTCAGTTTGAAAGGGCACCATCTTGGACTTGTGTCTTTGGGACCTTTGGGACTGGAAATGGTGACTGGGGTAAGATAACTGGCCACTTGTGGCAGTAAGGACTTTTCATTTTCCTGGTTAATTTCCTTTGTTAATAAAACCCTGTTGTTTAAATTGCATTTGACTGGCAAGTGTTCTGCATGGGTGAGACCTGATTTCAGATTCTTGTTCATATGAGAACATTGTGTTTCACATCAGAGGCAAACAGGCAGGGGCGGGGTGGGGGGGATTGAGGGGCATTTCAGTTACACCTCTGCCTCACTCTCCTTGCCCCACGTTACTTTCCCTCACTAGCTGTGCAGTCTCTGTGTGTGACTGTCCACCAACCAGGGACCCAAGTAAGATCAGCCAGGGGTGAGTTTAGCCCTCATGTTCCACCTTCCCTTTCCCTTTAGATGCTCTTCTCTGACTGCAGGATTCTTTCCCTCTCTGGCAATTTCCATGAACCTGTGTGAACATTCCATTGGCTAACCTGTTCCTCAGAAGTCACATATTCAGTGGCGTTGGACCACCAAACTTGGTGCATAATAAAAACAACATTAACAGCTAGTATTTCCTGAATTGTCTATGTATTGTTTCAAGCATTTTATACATATTAGTTGATTTAGTCCTTACAACAACCTTATGAAATGGGTATTATCTCTTATTACTACCATTTTCCAGATGAGGAAATTGAAACCCAGACAGATGAACTAACTTGCCAAAGGTAACATGGCCCATAAATCATAGTATTGGGAATCAAGTTCCAAAGCATAGAGGGAACATCTCCCTAGTGTAACCCACAGTCCTCTTATATCAGAATTACTTGAGCATTTATTAAAAAGTTACAGTTTCCAGGGACAACTACCCTTGGACCCAGCAGCCCTTCATCTTCTGAGGTCCATGAGTCTTGTATGTCAGTATGTTTCTCAAACTTGAGATTCATCAGAATGACTTCCTGAATTTGTTAAAAATGCCAGCACTGGGATTCCAGCTCCAGAGAATGATTCAGTGGGCCTGGGGTGTGATCCAGAAATGAACAATTACCATTATTTTAACTGTCATAAGCACTGAATAATCCTTACTGCAGATTTTCTCTAGCTTTCTTTACCTGCTCCTGTTTTCCTGGCAACTCTGCAAAGGTTTCCAACTCCTTTATCTGATGTGGGGTCTTGCAGCTTTCTACCACAGACTGCTCATTTCTTCAGATGTCAGAATGTACTGTTCTTTCTTTTCATTCACTGAAAATTTTTGGGTGAGTTATAGCTTCGTTGGACAAGTTGCATAGCTACTCTCTAATCTCTTAAAGGAGCTTTGCAATAATCCATAACTCATAGAATTATAGTTACTAATACATGTAATATGCTTAGGCCAATGCTTGATAAGTGTTCATTGTAATAATTTCCAGTCACATGCATGGTCATTATTATTATTGTTTGCATTAGTTATCTAGTCTCCATTCCCATCTTGCAATTCTGGGACATTCAATTATGTTTGACTTCCCACTCTTTTGTTTGGGATATTGTTTGCTGAAGAATAACACACGTAGAAAATGTCCATTTCATAAGGGTACAGTTCCCATGAGCTTCTCTAAATGATTACACCAGGTTTTAATGCTGGGAACTCCAGTGGGAGAAGCTGTTCATAGCACAGGGACCCAAAAGGGCCCAGCCTCACAGGACTGACTCCTGTTGCTAAGGTAACACACCTTCAGGCTAGGAGGGTCCTACATTTGGACTGAGTTTACCAAAGACTGAGTTTTAATGCTGGAACTCCAGTGGGAGAAGTGGCTCACAGCACAGTGCCTGGAAATGCCTGAGCCTCTATGCGGCACTGGCACATACTAGGGAACCAAGGACACTGACTACCCAAGTCTGTCAAGACACCCCAACCAAAAAGGTTTATACAACAAACTGTAGACACATCACTAAATAAAGCCACACGTTCGGGGGCAACAAGAAACATTTAAAACCCATCAATCTAAAAGAGGAGAAAGAACAAAAAAGGAAGATAGACAGTACAATAGAAACCACATATACGCATCACATCCACTGACTGAAAAGAACTTGTCCAACAAAATAGCCAAAGGAAACAAGATATATCCACCACAGCAGCAAAAGCACAAAGGCAAAAATAACCACAACATGGTTGGCTTCACCATGCCATCTAATTCTAGAACAGCAGTGAATCAATGTGTAGAGCAAGCCCAAAGGGAAAACACAGGGAGGAAGAACACAAATAATCAAGCAAGACCTAAGAAGAATAACTCATTACGAAAGGATATACAATCTGCAGAAACCAACATGGAGGACATGGAAGAAATGCTGTTTATGTTACACAAAGACTTCAGAACCTATTTGTTAAAAGCATTAAAAGAGGCTTGGGAAGATGGGGAGAAAAAGGAAAGCAAGAGGTCAGAAACTTTCAATGAGCTAAGAGAAGAAGTAGAAAAATATAAAAAAGAATGCAGCATAATGAGCAACACAATTCACGAAGAGAAGAATGAGCTTGAAACCCTAAATAAGCTGAATGACATACAGTTTCTAAGAGGAGCAATAGGAGAGCTCAAAAATGCAGGGAAAAGCCAGGAAAGCAGATTAGAAGAAATAGAAGAATGAATTAGCACACTAGAGGACACAGAAATAGAGAGGATGAAGAAAGAAAAAGAGAGAGAAAAACAAAGTAAGAAGACAGAAGAAAAAAAATCCAAGATCTGTCAGATATCCTAAAGAAAACAAATATAAGAGTAATTGGAATCCCAGTAGGAGAAGAGAAAAACATAGGATCTGAAAGGCTTTGCAATGAAATAATGGAGAATTTCCCAAATCTAAAGAAAGAAATGAAAATAGACATTCATGAAGCAAAAAAGACACCAAACTACTTTAATGAAAGAAAAAACACAGCAAGACACATTATAGTAAAACTTTCAAGAGCCAAAGATAAAGAAAAAATTATGAGAATAACAAGAGAAAGGAAACAGATAACCTACAAAGGAAAACCCATTAGACTGACTTCAGATTTCTCAGAAGAGACACTTGAAGCAAGGAGAGAATGGGGCCATATCTTCAAAACACCCCAAGAGAAAAAGTTCCAGCCAAGAGTACTCTACCCAGCAAAACTGTCCTTTCTTTATGAAGGAAAAATTGGAGCCTTCTCAGACAAACAAAGCCTCCAGAAATTTACTACTACCAAACCCCCACTCCAAGAACTTCTGCAAGAAGCCCTAAGACCAAAACCCACAGAAGAATAAAAAGAACAAATAATTTAAAAAACAACAAGAAGAAACTAAAACAGAACCCCAAATGACCACCAGGAACCCAATGTTAGAACCTCAAACATCAATGATTACTCTAAATGTCAATAAGCTAAACTCATCAGTCAAAAGACACAGAGTTGCAGACTAGATAAAAAGAGTCCAACATTCTGCTGCCTCCAAGAAACACATCTGATCCCAAAAGATAAGCAAAGATGGAAGGTAAAAGGATGGAAAACAATTTTGCAAGCAACTGGGCACCCAGAAAAGGCAGGGGTAGCCATTCTTATAGCAGACAAAGCAGATTTCAAAATAAAAAAGTGACAAAGGATAAAGAAGGTTACTACCTAATGTTTCAAGGGTCAAACCATCAAAAAGACATAACAATTATCAACATATACTCACCAAATGAGGGTGCACAAAGATTCATAAGACAGCTACTAAGAGAACTGAAAACAAATATTGGTGAAAATACATATGTAGTAGGAGAGTTTAATACCCCACTCTCAACAAAGGACAGATTAAAAAACAAAAAACAAAAAAAAACCCAAAAGCTACACAAGGACACAAAAGCCTTAAAAGAAGATCTAGACAAAATGGGACCTAATAGATATCTACAGGACACTACACCTACAAGGAAAATAATACACCTTTTCAAATGCACATGAATCATTCTCTAAAATTGACCACAAACTAGGCCACAAGGCTAACATGAATAAATACACAAAGATTAAAATAATACCAACTTTCTTCTTAGATCATAAATGCATCAAACTAGAAATCAACAATGAAAAACAAAACAAAACAAGAGCATCCACCACTTGGAGACTGAACAACATGATATTAAATGAAGAATGGGTAATTGAAGAAATGAAAGAAGAAATTAAAACCTACTTCAAAACAAACAACAAAGAAAACACTGCATTCCAAAATGTCTGGGACACAGCAAAAGTATATCTAAGAGGAAGGTTCATAGCAATACAGGCCCATATCAAAAAAGCAAGAAAATAACCGAAGAAATAACCTTACCTTCCAAATCAAAAAACTAGAAAAAGAACAACAACAACAGCAAATCCCCAAAACCCAGCAGAAGAAAAGAAATAATAAAAATAAAATAAGAAATAAATAACCTAGAAACCAAAAAGACCATCCAGAAGATCAACAAAACCAAAAGCTGGTTCTTTGAAAAAATAAATAAAATTGATAAACCCCTTGCAAAGCTTACAAAGGAAAGAAGAGAGAAAATTCAAAAACAGGATCACAAATGAGAGTGGAGAAATTACAACAGACACAAAATGAATCCAAAACACAGTAATACGAGATTACTATGAACAACTATATGAAATAAATACAACCTGGATGAGATAGACAGATTCTTAGAAAGATACAACTACCCAAAATTGAATACAGAAGATATAGAAAACTTAAATAAACCAATTACAAGCAACGAAATAGAAGCAGTCATCAAAACTCTACTGAAAAACAAGAGTCCAGGACCAGATGGCTTTATTAATGAATTCTACCAGACATTCAAAGATGAAATAATGCCTGCACTACTAAAGCTTTTCCAAAAATTGAGAAAGAAGGAAAACTGCCAAACACATTCTATGAAGAAAACATCACACATTAATACCAAAATCAAATAAGGATAGCACCAAGAAAGAAAAAGAAAACACCAATTTCCCTAATGAATATGGATGCAAAAATTTTAAACAGAATCCTGGCAAATCGAATCCAATGATGCATAAAAAGCATTATTCACCATGACCAAGTGTGATTTATCCCAGGAGCACAAGGATGGTTGAACATCCAGAAATCAATTAACATAATACACCACATTAACAAAGAGAAAAAAAACACATCATCATGTCAATAGATGCAGATAAAGCATTTGACAAAGTCCAGCATCCATTCATGATAAAAGCCCTTGAAAAATTGAGGATTAAAGGAACATACCTCAACTTAATAAAAGCAATCTATGACAATCCTATGGCAAACATTATCCTAAATGGGGAAAAATTAAAATCATTTCAATTAAGAGCTGGAACAAAGCAAAGATACCCACTCTCCCCACTACTTTTTAACATTTTGCTGGAAGTTTTAACTAGTGCAATAAGGCAAGCAAAAGACATAAAAGGGATACAAATAGGAAAAGAGGAACTGAAGCTATCATTATATGCAGACGACATGATTCTCTATATAGAGAACCCAAAAAAATCCACAGAAAAACTACTTGAAATAATAAACCAGTTCAGTAAGGTAGTAGCCGGATACAAAATCAACACACAGAAGTCGGTAGCTTCCTATATGCAAAAAGCGAAGAAGAAGAAGAAGGAGGAGGAGGAGGAGGAGGAGGAAGAGGAAGAGGAAGAGGAAGAGGAAGAAGGAGGAGGAGGAGGAAGAGGAGGAAGAAGAAGAAGACGACGACGATGATGACAATGACGACGACCTGGGAATAAACCTAACAAAACATGTGGAAGATCTATACAAAGAAAACTTTAAAATGCTGCTAAAAGAGATAGAAGAAGACATAAGGAAATGGAAAGACATTCCTGGTTCATGGATTGGAAGAATTGACATCATCAAAATGGTCATCCTTCCAAAAGAAATCTACAGATTCAATGCAATCCCTATAAAAATTCCAATGACATTCTTTAAAGAGATAGAAAAACAATTACAGAAGTTCATATGGAATAACAAAAGACCTTGAATATCAAAAGGCCTCCTGGCCAAAAAAAGAGAGAATGGAGGCTTAACTATTCCAGACCTCAAGTTATACTGCAAAGCCATAATGATTAAAACAGCATGGTACTGGTACAACAACAATCAGACCAATGGTACAGAATTGAGTGCTCGGAAATAAAACCACACACATATAGTCAACTAATCTTTGACAAAGGAGGGAAAACTTACATTGGAACAAAGATAGCCTCTTCAATATATTGTGTTGGGAAAATTGGACTAAGACCTCCACCTGTACTCGGATGTTTATTGCAGCACTATTTATAATTGCAAGGACATGGAAACAGCTGAAATGTCCCAAAACAGATTACTGGATGAAAAAACATGTGGTATATATACACAATGGAATATTACTCATCAATTAAAAACAACAAATTGAATGATTTTATGATAACATGGATGGACATAGAAGAAATCATATTAGGAGAAACAAGTCAAAAAGAAAAAGACAGAAACTAAATGGTTTCACTGTAATGTCCCATATAATAATATGGGACATGGGAAAGATAAAAAGCCACGAAGAAAAGTCAAAGCAAGCCTACAACTAAATTAAGGTACACAACTTGGGGGGGGTAAGAACAGGTTAGGAACAGTCAAGGAGGAGGTGTTGAACCCTAGAGATCACAAAGATATGAAATTTATATATAAATAAATTATTTAATATTTTAAAGAATGCCAAACCAAAAAAATCATGGTGCTGGCAGACTTGAGGAGTCAATCCCTTTCCTATGGTTGCAGAGCCAAGAAATCTTTTCTTTCTGGAGTCAGCTGAGGGCTAGTCCCAGCTTCCAAAGGCATCCTTCTTTCTTGGCTTTGTGGCCCCTTCCTCCATCAACAAAGCCAGCAAAGTCTAGTACTTTTCATGTCGTCTTTTTGACATCCTCTCCTACATTCTTCCTCTTTGAAGGATTTATGATTACACTGGGTTCATTTGAATAACCCAGGATAAACTCCCCATGTCATGATCCTTAAATTTAATGCCGTGTAAAAATTCACTTTTTCCATTTAAGGTTATATATTCACAGGTTCAGGTCAAGGACAATACGGAGGGGGCATTATTCTGCCTACCACACAATTCATTTACTTAGTAAAATGTTTTTCTTCTAGGCAACTAGTATATTTAAGGATGTATTTCGTCTTTCACCACATATATCTAAAAGATGGATTCTCAAGGATCAGAATTTAATAAATGGAATAACTTTTACTGGACCATAAAAAAATGATTACACCATATTATGGGTGCTTAAGTGAGCACAATTACCTCCAGAAGCCCTCTCCCTGATCCCACTCTATTAGTCACTTATCCCATTATCAAAATGTATTTTTGGCATTTATGATTTTTATGTAATATCTCAACATTTGAAAGGATAATTTTACCACAAATTGTCTATTGGCTTGTATGGTACTATTTTACAAATTATTTTGTGGCTTCATTTTTCTAGTAAGTCCTTAAAATAGGAACCTAATTTGGGGGAAACATTGATTTTTAAATTTGAATAATTCATTATGACGATTTTCAGTGTTTTATAGCTTTTTAAATTCTAATCATGCTGGCTATTGTGTGCAAAGTTTGCATACTACATCACTGAAATGTTAAAATGTTAAATTTTGGGTAAGTTTGGGGAAATTTTAACTCATTGAAAAAAATCACTACTGATTGTTTTTCCATTAAAAAAGTAAAGCACTTGCAATTTAAAATGTATGTAAAGAAGGGTACTGTTTGCAGGAAAAAAATCCTGCAAAATCATTTTAATGAGTCTCTTAGTAGCTAGGAATCTTTATACTGATTGTCTTTATGGAAATACAATATAAAATCAAATGTATCTCCTGATGTTATTAAGTTGGTCAAAATAAATTACCTACAATTCCACTGGGAGAAAAACAACCTGTTAATATTTAGTGTCTGTTTTTGCAGTGCTTACTTGGTGCACACAACACCATCCCTCCTGCTACCCCATCTGCCCATCATCCCCCCACCACCTTGACCTCTGAGAACTTCCCTCCTCTTTTCTGAGATCAGTAAAAGGAAACCACCAAGGCTACAAGGAAGACCTGGGTCAAAGTAAAAAAAAAAAAACAAAGTGAAAGAAAAAAATGTGTGAATTGGAAACTTCTGCTGCTGTTTCTGTGTCACCAGAGTTTAGTGGTTCTGCTTTTAGATAAGATTCTGGAGAAACCCATGACCTCTGCACCAGTAGCTGCAGAAGAAACAAACTGCTTTGCAAACGATGGAAAATTCAAAATCCACTGTAGGTCTGAATTCAGGAAAAGATGATACCACCTTTAACATGGAGATTTAGACTTCATTTTCTCTGACAATCCTGATTCTCCTCAAGAGGTAGGACGTGTGTGTGACAGAGAGGTTGTAACTCTGGTAAAGTATGTTTCTCTGGGGATCCACAAGGAAGAAGGAAGCAGAGAGCTTCCCTTTTATCTCCCCTCATAAGCTTTGTCTTGTCAAGTGAGGAAATCCAACTTTGTGACAGGACTCTTGAGAGGTATAGCCTGGTGAATGTGCATACACACCACCTTCATTCATTAATATATTTTTTAATTTAATTTAATTTATTTATTTTCTTACATTCATGTTCATTTTTGGACAATATTTGATTTTTTCCCCTTGGGTGTTGTCTCCATAGTTCTCCCACCACCACAGCAACTGTGATCCATCACCACAGTTCCTTGTGTTCTTCCCCTCCATGTTTTGAACCCTCTGCCACCCTCTCCCCTGCTGTGTGCCTCAGGTATATGATCTGTCTGAAAGTTTGTCTTTATCCTGACCTTTGTTCAGTTTACTACTGGTGATCAAAAACAAAAACAAAAAGAAATAAACATGCACCATTTGCGTGTGGCAACATGGATGGAACTGGAAGGGATTATGTTCAGTGAAGTAAGTCAGAAGGAAAAAAGATAACTATTGGAGGATGTCACTTATATCTGGAATATTGCCTATATTTTTTCCCATTAATTTTATCTTAAAAATATTTATGCTTATGTTTTGACTAACCAGTGTGTTCATATTGTGCTCTCAGCCACTGAATTTTTCTCCTTGGATGTGTGTCATTTCTAAGATAGTGTGTTTGTTCATACTCATACCCCTTCTTTTACTGTGGCTTTGAGGTACAAAAGTCAAACAAACAGGAACAACTGGGAACACTCAAGGAAAAATTGAAGGGAGTTTTAAGGGTCTGTGTTAGTGAATCACTTCCTGAGTTACTGCAGCCACAACTCAGGGACTCACCTCTGCTCCCACCTTGGCCCTTACTTTCCATATAAAACAAATGTTAGTTCTTAAAGCATTGTCCATCTCTTTGGTCCATTCCTTTCTTCTTGCTGCCATTGCTTCAAGCCATAGCAGATGTCTGCTCTGTCAGGAATTAAAAAACAGTTGCTCAAATCATCTTCTTGTCTGATATCTCTCACCTTACAATCAATTATTTCCTCCAAATACCATCAACTTTCTTATCCTTAAAACAGCTCTGATATATCACTCCTAGAAAACAGACCATGATTGCAGAGTAATATTCTCAGTGGTTGTAGCAGAAGATTCCTTCTTCAAAGAGTAAGCAAGTTAGAGAAATATGATCTCTTCTCAGGTGTACCTGGATACTGATTCTGGGCCCTACAAGGAAGGCAGCTTGTGAGACTGCTTACAGAGCTAGTGTTCTTGAGCAGAAAGAATCACCCCCAGGCTCTCCTCCCCCCCCCCCGGGAATGGACACTCACTCAACTTATACCTGACTGCTATTAATCCTTACTACTCCTTATAGAGTGACAGAGACCACTCTCCAGGGGCTTAGATGACTTGAGTGTCCCCATTTTGTTTTCAAGTGACTGAAAAGCCCAGATGAACATGGTGTCAGAACATGAGGAACACTCTTGTTACTATTAATTTCTTTTCCCCTTCTTTCAGACAAAATTCTAATCAGGATTTTCCAAGAACTTTGAACTCACCAATTCCAGGAAGGCCTCCTAGCGGTTGATTCAATCTGGTGGTATTCCATGGTGGTTTCCAGTGGGCTGCAGTCCCCATCCTCATCCCTCCCATACTGGTTGCAAGATGGGGGGGACTCACTGGCTCAAAATTGTAACAAAAAGGGTATACACTTATCAAATCCTGGGTTTTATCTGAAGGATGGTCCAGGCCATAGATTTCTCTTGAGTCCATTGCTGTGGCCAGGGAGAGATGATGTCTGGAGGTTAGGCTGCCTGGAGGAACCTGGTGTTGAATTCCTTTCCCCCCAAGAGAGTGACAGAGGGATGGGACTCTAAAACAACATGGAGGGTTTGCAGGAATGAAGACAAAGGGATGCTAGAGATGAGAACCATCTCTATGTGTGCCTTTCCTACCTCTAAGCCTGAAATACCCTACCCTTCATCACTATCCACTTAAGTCAAATCTGACCTTTCAAAGTCCCCCATTCCCTCCTTTGCCTTGTTTGGAGTAGGGCAAATGAGCATGACCCTAGCTGGCATGCTCATTCTTGTCATCTTCTTACTATTCCACTATACCTACTGGTAGGCCTTGGGATGGGGAGGGGGTAGAGTTCACTTGGATTTGTGTGGGTTTCACCTCCAAGGCTGTCAGGCCACCATGGACCACCACCCAGCCAGCAGCACCCATCTATTTGTTTGAACTGAACAGGGTACTTATCAAGCTGTTTCCCCTTAAGTATTTCAGAAGTACTATGTCTACATTGAGAATGTACTCCAGTCATTTTAGGGCTATTCATTAAAACAGGTCCCTTGGGCAGCACTCTAAGTGGAATGAAACACCAGTCTTTTCCTTAGGAAGTAGGGCAAAAGTCATATTGCAGTTCCCTCTACTCTTCAGGCTGCTCCATCAGCTCCAGGGCACTGGTGTTTCCCAAACTCCTCAAGACTGCACAGGGCCTGGGGGAAGTATTAACATATTGTGGTTTTAGAAGGAAAACTCAAATGGGTAAAAGGGGCCTATTAAACATTCTTAAGTGCTCTCCCAGCTTCCAGACCAGACTTCCCCTTGCTCTGAGACTTCCTGTGCTCCTTTCCATTTTTTAATTTCTTAGGTGAGTTGGAAAGTTCCTGAGTTCCCATCAGATGCTTGAATGGCTTGAAATATGAGGTGGCAGCTGTCCAGTCTGGGTTTATACACCTCAAACAATCACTGAGAGCCTGCCGCCTTGTGAGATGGTCCTTTATATCTTTTGAATACTTCTGATTATCACAACACTGATTCTGGTACCAAACTAAAACTGTTTCTCTATTGCTTTTGCCTGTGGTGGTGTGGGCTCATGTGGCATGGCATTCAGAGACAGGTCTTAGATATGTGTGTGTATGTGTGTATGTGTTTGATAGAGAGAGATAGAGAGACAGAGACAGAGACACAAAGACACAGAGAGAGACACAGAGAGACAGAGAACAAAAGAGACACCAAGAGAGAGCTGGAAGACCTCAGAGGTCATTTGGGGTGGGGGTGGGGATCAGTGGATGACAAGAATTTTGGACCATATTAATTCAGGTGCAATGAACACATTTAGGGCCATGATTTTCCCATTCAAAGTGAAGATGGCACTTGATGGTTGGGCAAGTGTACATTTGCATAATTTACTCAAGGGAGACCCACAGAAATAAACAGGAACCAAAGGAAAATAAGATTTCTTCTTTCTGAAACCAGGTACAGGTCATAGCACAAGCTTAATAAACCAAAGTAAAGTGAGAACAGAGAGAAAATGGAACAGCTGTCTCAACCTCCTCCAGACTCTGTGGCAAGAAACCCTTTTAACTATTTCCAGTTACCTTTGTTTTTAGTCTGTTACTGGGAAGGAAGGCTGGGTTTTCTTGTTCCCCTCCTGTCCCCTCCCCTACCTTCTCTTCCTCTTTCATTTCTTAATGGGAAAACAAGTAATTTTTCCCCCCTGGTGGTTATTTTTTATTTACATATAAATTTCACAACATTGTAATCCCAGGGATTTACCCTCCCCTCCCTCCCCTCCATACCCCCCTTTCTCTCCTGCTCAAAGTTGTGTGCTTCAGTTTGGTGCTTAGCTTGTTTTGACTTTTCCTCAAGTCTTTTGTTTATTTTTTCACTATATCCCATATATTAGTGAAACCATTTGGTTTCTGTCTTTTTCTTTTTGATTGTTTCTGCTAATATGATTTCTTCTAAGTGCATCCATGTTGTTATAAAATCATCGAATTTGTCATTTTTAATTGATGGGTAATATTCCATTGTGTATATATACCACATTTTTTTTTTCATCCAGTCATCTGTTTTGGGGCAGTTAAGTTGCTTCCATGTCCTTGCAATTGTAAATTGTGCTGCAGTAAACATCCATGCACAGGTATCCCATTGTACCCACATTGATGTCTCTTTTGGGTAGATTCCCAAGAGAGCAATTGCTGGGTCAAATGGTAGTTCCATTTTCATTAATTTGAGGGTCCTCCACACAGCTTTCCATAGTGGTTGGACTAGTTTACATTCCCACCTGATGGTTATTTTTATGGTGTTATCTATGTCTCGATTTTTCAACTCCAAAAGTGAAATGGTATCTTCGATTCACCTCCTGAATGATAAGAAAATTGTCACATTAAATCTTTACTCCCTGACTTCTTTTTTTTTTTTTAGATTAGGTCTCACTGTGTTGCCTGGGGTACCACGGCCTCAAGTGATCCTCAACCTCAGCCTCCCAGGTAGCTGGGATTACAGGCATACCACCACACCCAGGTATTTTTTAAGACTAGGTCTCACTATGTTGCCCCGGGCAGGTCTTGAACCTGCAGACTCAAATGATTCTTAGTTTTGGCCTCCCTTCCTAGGCTGGGACTAAAAGTGCATACCCAGCCTACCCCTGACCTTTTGTTCTCTCATTTTGTTCCTCTCTACTTTAGAGAAATTATGATTGTTTTTTGCATCACATGACTTTACTTTTAAGTACTGTACAGACTGTCAGTCTCACTTCAAAAAAGACCCAGGCCCAGTTTCACAAATAAATGAGTTATTTTAGATTTTCAAGGAGCAAATCATTCCTATTTTCTATTTATTTATTTATTTATTTACTACTTATTTATTTATTTATTTTTTATTTATTTATTTATAAATCTCACAACATTGTAATCCCAGGGATTTACCCCCCTCCCCTCCATCCCCCCCCTTTTCCTCCTGCTCAAAGTTGTGCACTTCAGTTTGGTGCTTAGCTTGTTTTTAAATTTCCTCAAGTCTTTTTTTAATTTTTTCACTATATCCCATATATTAGTGAAACCATTTGGTTTCTGTCTTTTTCTTTATGACTTGTTTCTGCTAATATGATTTTTTCTAAGTAGATCAATGTTGTTATAAAATCGTCAAATTTGTCATTTTTAATTGATGGGTAATATTCCATTGTGTATCTATATCTATATCTATATCTATATCTATATCTATATAGATATATAGATATATATACCACATTTTTTTCATCCAGTCATCTATTTTGGGGCATTTAGGTTGCTTCCATGACCTTGCAATTATAAATAGTGCTGCAGTAAACATCCAAGCACAGGTGTCCCTTTGTACCCACATTGAGGTCTCTTTTGGGTAGATTCCCAAGAGAGCAATTGCTGGGTCAAATGGTAGTTCCCTTTTCATTAATTTGAGGGTCCTCCACACAGCTTTCCATAGAGATTGCACCAGTTTACATTCCCACCAGCAGAGTAAGAGTGTTCCCTTTTCTCCACTTCCTCGCCAGCACTTGTTGTTGCCTGTTCTTTGGATGTGGGTCATTCTTACTGGTGTAAGGTGGTATCTCATTGTGGTTTTGATTTGCATTTCCCTTATTGCTAGTGACATTGAGCAATTTTTCATGTGTTTGTTGGCCATTTGTATTTCCTCTTTGGAGAAGTGTCTTTTTAGTTCTTCTCCCCATTTTTTGATTGGGCTTTTTGTTTTGCTTTTGTTTAGTTGTATGTGTTCCTTGTGGATCTTCATTATTAAAACCTTGTCACTCATGTGGAAGGCAAAAATTTTTTCCCATTCGGTTGGCCATCTTTTTGTTTTTTCTGTTGTCTATTTTGCTGTACAGATGCATTTTAGTTTGATGTATTCCCATCTGTTTGTTTTCCTTCATTTTTTTGCCATCTGTAGATGTTTCTAGAAAGAGATTTCTGAACTGTAATTCATGGAGAGTTTTGCCCAAGTTTTCCTCTATGTATGCTATGGTTCCTGACCTCTGACCTCTGACAGTCTGACCTCTAAGTCTCTTACCCATTTTGAGTTGATTTTTGTACATGGAGTGAGGGAGTTTTCTTGGTCCATTTTTTTGCATGTCTTAGTTCAATTTTCCCTGCACCATTTATTGATTAGGTTATCTTTGTTCCAAGGTAAGTTTTTCATTCCTTTGTCAAAGATTAGTTGACTATATATGTGTGGTTTTATTTCAGGGCACTCAATTCTGTTCCATTGGTCTGACTGTTTTGTACCAATACCATGCTGTTTTAATTATTATGGCTTTGTAGTTTGAAGTTTGGAATTTGGAATTTGAAGTTTGGAATTATAATACCTCCATTTTCTTTTTTTCTGGTCAAGAGGCTTTTTGATATACGAGGTCTTTTGTTATTCTATATGAATTTCAGTGATTTTTGTTCTATCTCTTTAAAAAAAGTCATCAGAATTTTTATTGGGATTTGCATTGAATCTGTAGATTGCCTTTGGTAGGATGGTCATTTTGATAATATTAATTCTTCTAATCCATGAACAGGGAATGTCTTTCCATTCCCTAATGTCTTCTATCTCTTTTAGGAGCATTCTAAAATTTTCTTTGTATAATTTTTACACGTTTTTTGTTAGGTTTATTCCCAAGTATTTAATTTTTTTTTTTGGTGCGATGGTAAATGGGATGGTTTTTCTGATTTCTTCTTCTATTTGACTTCTTGCATATTTCTGTGTGTTGATTTTGTATCAAGCTACCTTACTGAACTGGTTTATTATTTCAAGTAGTCTTTCTGTGGATTTTTGGGGGTTTTCTATATAGAGAATCATGTCATCAGCATATAATGATAGCTTCAGTTCCTCTTTACCTATTTGTATCCCTTTTATGTCTTTCTCTTGCCTTATTGCCCTAGCTAGAACTTCCAATACAATGTTAAAGACGTAGTGGGGAGAGTGGGCATCCTTGCCTAGTTCCAGATTTCAACTGGAATGCTTTTAGTTTTTCCCCATTTAGGATGATATTTGCCATAGGTTTGTCATAGATGGCTTTTATTATGTTGAGGTAAGTTCCTTTAATCCCTAATATTTCAAGGACTTTTATCATGAATGGATGCTGGACTTTGTCAAATGCTTTCTCTGCATCTATTGATATGATCATGTGGTTTTTGTTTTTCTCTTTGTTGATATGGTGGATTATGTTAATTGATTTCCGGATGTTGAACCATCCTTGCACCCCTGGGATAAATCCCATTTGGTTATGGTGAATGATGCTTTTAATGCATCGTTGGATTCTGTTTGCCAGGATTTTGTTTAAGATTTTTGCATTTGTGTTCATTAAGGAAATTGGTCTATAGTTTTCTTTCTTGATGCTGTCCTTATTTGGTTTTGGTATGAGTGTGATGTTTGCTTCGTAGAATGTGTTTGGCAGTTTTCCTTCTTTCTCAATTTTTTGGAAAAGCTTTAGTAGCACAGGCATTATTTCTTCTTTGAATGTCTGGTAGAATTCATTTGTAAAGCCCTCAGGTCCTGGGCTCTTGTTTTTTAGGTAGATTTTTGATGACTGCTTCAATTTCGCTGCTTGTGATTGGTTTATTTAAGTTCTCTATATCTTCTTTGTTTAATTTTGGGAAGTTGTCTCTTTCTAAGGATCTATCCATCTTATCAGGTTGCTGTATTTATTTCCATATAGTTGTTCATAGTAATCTCTTATTATCCTTTGGATTTCTTTTGTATCTGTTGTAATTTCTCTTCTTTCATTTGTGATTCTGTTTATTAGGATTTTCTCTCTTCTTTCCTTTGTGAGCTTTGCAAGGGGCTTATCAATTTTATTTATTTTTTCAAAGAATAAGCTTTTGGTTTCGTTAATCTTTTGGATAGTCTTTTTGGCGGCTTCTAGACAATTTATTTCTTTTATTTTTGTTATTTCTTGTCTTCTGCTAGATTTTGGGTTTTTCAACATGTTGCTCTTTTTCTAATTTTTCAAGTTGGTAGATTAGGTTGTTTTTTTTGGTTATTTTCTTGCTTTTTGATATGGGCCTGTATTGCTATAAACCTTCCAGTTAGAAACGCTTTTGCTGCATCCCAGACATTTTGGAATGCTGTGTCTTCTTTGTTGTTTGTTTCAAAGTAAGTTTTAATTTCTTCTTTGATTTCTTCAGTTACCCATTCTTCCTTTAGAAGCATGTTGTTCAGTCTCCAAGTGTTAGGTGTTCTTCTTACTCCCTTTTCATTGTTGATTTCTAGTTTGATACCCTTGTGGTCTGAAAAAAAAGGTTGGTATTATTTTAATCTTTG